>CALNHX010004794.1:0-54420 GCA_940337035.1 Agriotes lineatus | reverse complement strand
CAGGTTAAAATAACACTCGAAAACCATTGTTCGTTTTGTCTTAAAGGATATAAAGGGCCAGTTTGCTAAATTAATTAAATATGCTACATAAGAATCTATAATTGAGGCTATAATTTAAATGCACTGAAAGCCCTTTTTGGTTTGCTTGAGCCGACATTTTAGCTTTGCCCACTAAAATACTTGTATTAATTGAAATAATTTCTTATTTAAACTGTTCTAAACTCGTACGATATCTACAGTATTTTGGTTAAATTGGCCACAATTGTTCACAGTACTTTAAGCTCTACCGTTTCATAAAATTTACATCGTAATCGAGAATTTTTATTATAATTGTAAGTTTCTAAATACAAAAAAACTGCTGTAACAGTTATTTACGTTATAAGTCTGGTAAATGCATTTTTTCAGTGCGACTTCAATGTTTATGGATAGCTATATTACTTACGTTTAATATTTAGCCTTAATTGTTATAAAAAATAAAACCAATTTATAAGGTGTGGTATACAATATTTCATTGTGCATTTTCTGCAAAGGAGTATATTTCTGTAATATTTATGTTACTGATCCTTATACAATTAATGACGCCGCGCCATAGACATTTTGTCTTATGCTTCTCTAAGTTTTTATAGATGGGACTCTACGCTTAATAAATTGGTTTTTAAATTGAAAAAGTAACTTCATACACTTTATATCAACGTATCTATAATAGTACGCTTTACTTAACAGTTTATTTATAAAAAACCGTATGATATATTTTGCTAATAAGCATGATTAAATTTGCTGTGAGTAATTTAATGAGATAATATATCTTAATGTTTGTAGAAACCAGCTTCCATATAATTTATTTATCAGCCTATGAACGATCCTTGGAAAGTTTTTTATTTAAGAAAAAAACAAAGTGCACATTTCAACACAGCTGATAATAGGATATTTAAATTTTAACATTAACTCAGAATTTACGTTGTAGTTTTGAAATAAGTGCTAGCAAAAAAATCAAATGACTTAGCTAAAACTATTCCAATGTTTGTGCTGTAGTAGAAACTGCTATTATTTTGCAAAACCAAAGAATATGCCTTTTAGAATCGAAATTTTTATGACGAATAATTCTTCACAAATTTCTACATTTGTATAACCAACCATGCGAGTTAAAAACAGATTTTCGCTAATTAACAGAAATTATAAGACCGTATATATTTAAAAACGCCTATTCATTGTTATGATTGGTATAATAGTGCATTATAAACCAAGGGAGAGAAAAGCATGATTTTCCCCCAAGGTATAAGTTTGAATAATAATAAAATAATTATTAATATTGTGTTCATGCTCCTAGATTAAACAATATTACTATTACAGTCAAAGTATTGAAATGGGATATTATTTACACTTAATTCATTTAGAAAACATTATTATATGTTCGATATTATAACTGATGATATGAATTTATATATAGAATACATAGAAAAATTCTAGTGTTGAATTGTATATAATGTATTATGCTAACATGGCAATGAAGTAACCATGTAAAATAAAGATAATAAAAAATAATGCTAGGAGATGGAAATAAAATAAAATTAACAATTAATTTTGAAAATGTAATATGGAAAAGTGTAATAATGTAATTTAAAAATCAATAACTAATTATTTATTGGATATTTTACCATTAAAATGCAATTCAAATTCAGGAGAGAAGTATAATTAAAAATGTAAAATATGGTATAATGTTAAATGGAGGAAGGTATTGGAGAGCACAATCAACAGAATTAATAAAGACGACAAGTAAGAAGTGCATTACATAGCAAGAGAAAGAGCTTTTGGTGGAACATTAGTGAAATGCTGAAAATCAAGAAAAATATAATGAGCTGCATGGTAGTACACTTGTGAAGATGCAGAAGGTAAACAAACATGTATTGTGTACATCTTGGAGTAATACGAACTGGAGTGGTTGAGGTATGTGGCAGATGAATAGCAAATAAAATTCAAGAGAGATCTTCTAAGTGACGAATATTTATTATCTTAAGGTAATATTAAAGATAAACCAAATAAGAACTGACACAGTTATATGAAATAAATGAATAAGAGTTCTTGATTTTGTATTTGAACTGTAATAATTTAATTTAGATGAAAGAAAGATACCCACTATATTTTGAATTTGAACAAAAAATGGTATTGAAATTAATTAAACTTAACTAACCTGAGAGGGACATTCATGTTCTAATTATTAATGATTCAGCTAGATTTTTTGAAGATAATTATTCGTACATAAATAATAATATTGGGCTTAAAAGTAATTTTAATAATTCATATCAATAAGATGTTCTGATTTAATTTAAATTGACGCAAGAGAAATTAAATGTATAGTAGTATTGAGAGCGATTTTAATTACACATAACTATGTTCAATTTCTTCTTCGTTTTCTAATAAGTATTTAAAAAAAATAAAACTATATTATTACAATATACTACTGCATATATAAAATACAAGTATTTTCATAAATAAAGCATCACAGTAAATTGGAATAATATTGCAATATTTAGGCGCTCTTTAAGCTGTGTTATGGTACAAATAAGATGATAACAGACATTTCTTATATTGTTTATAATAAAATCTCCCTATAGGGAAAATATTTGTATTATCTCCTTCGGGAGGAAATATGTTACTTCTGACATAATTTTTGTAACCCAGAAACTGATTTCTACTTCTGATCGCGCAAAAACTGTAGTCTGGAAATTCAGTAATTATTCTGACAGTTTTATTGACAGTATCGTAAAACATTGCAGTACGTAAAACTACAATCAGTAGCGTATAATTTAAACTTCCCGTGTTTTATTTACTTCTATAATCCACAACAATTGTTACTAGAACTAAATATTATTAATTAAAAATAGTTTATTGATACTTATCTTTGCAAAAGCGCTTCGTTGGTGATACCGTGCCTACTTTAAATAGCAACTCATTGAAGTGTGGATTTTATATAAACTGCATTTAAATTAAATTGTAAAGATATCTCTAGTTTCTTTCATATGCTCTTTGACAGTGGTGTACATAGACTTTGCTTCTCCAAAGGGGAAGGAGCACCAATTTGAAGATTAAACTACTATACAATAATAATAAATGATTGCATTCAGTGTATCTTTCGAAATTATATATTTAGTAATAATAGGACGAGAGGTCAAAATAGTGTTTGCACTAGTCGTTATTTTCTCAAGCAACATAAATGAGACAATCTGAAGAATAAAAATTGTCGTATTATTCGTCTTGACAATTTAACTTTTAAATTATGGAAAATGATTAATAAAAATACTCCTAACACTAAATTACAAATTCACAAAACTAGTGGTCTTTGAATTGTATCCATAGTAACCGATCCTAGCAACATTTTTACAAACAAACAAACAAAACTTTTCTAAAATTAAAATTCAAGCTATTTTTCATTAAAAAATAGTTACAGAAACAGTTGTAGCTGAAATAAAGATCCTTGAAATATTATCACTAAAATCATCGTTCGATTGGTAGTTTATTTTTAAAATGAAGAATGCCATTGGTTGACAATGGCACCAGTTAAATTGTCAAATAAATTATTTTTGCAGAGTATAAAACGGATTATTTCCTTTATACCCATAGTAACACGGAATTACAATAGTTTCTGTCAGTTTAATAATGACAAAAATTCAAATGTCAAAATCTAACGGGTAATAATGTGTCAGAATTTAATTGCTTCTGTATAATTTTGACATAATTCATTATCAAGGTGCTTCGCCAATTGAATTTTATCGATTGATTCAGGAAATAATCATGCTGAACATACCACGGGTATGTCATGCCTAAATAAATTTGGACCATTTTCTGTCAACATATTTTGCTCTGAAGAAAGATTTCTCGTAAATTTTCCTCCCAAAAATTTGTTTGCGCGGCAGATTGACTTTACAAATTTCTTAGCAAAACATTCTGACAGAAAACGTCAAAATTTAATCGGATATTTTAATGCACTTAGGATATTATTGATTAAAAAATTTCTTGCAATCTGGAAAATCTTAGGGTTGAGTAGGAATATTATTCTTACCCTGAATGAACCTCTCAAAGCAAAAACGTAACCACTTTGGCTAAAACGATCGAACATATGTAAGAGCATGCTGCGGAGACCAGTCAAAGAAAACTGTCCCAACGGATTTTCCTAGCAATATTTCACCCCATTGTAATTTACCATCCCCGAAGCTTTATTTACCCGGTGCACTTTGTCGCCGGTTTCTTTGAGCCTCTTCAACAGCGACTCGTGAGGAACAGAAACGTCTTGTAAGTGCACGCCATCGTCCACCTGCTTGACGCCGTCCACGTTCTCAATGACAAGATCTGGCAGCTTTTTCTTAATGACGACGTCGTTATCGGAAGAGGCCCCTTTGTCCTCGGCATCGTGGGCGTGATAGTAAACTACAGGTGGGTTTCCCGTTTCTCTAGATGGAAAGAAGTTAATTCAGAGCCACTTTTAGGGCGCGAATGCTTACCTAGAGACAGTTTTATCCGCATCAAGAGCAAGGGTGTCGAGGGCGGAGGCGGAGGAGTAGTGGACCAATTTTCTCAAGCCCTTCGCGAAGGGCTTTTCCGATCCCACAATGTCGTGCACCGATAGCGAAAGCTCGCGGTGCAGTTTGTCCCCTAATCGCGTCAGGCATTTTTGGACTTTGCGCGTTTTTTTGTGGGGGCTCGCCTCCAGCATCTTGAGTAAATTCCGTTTCGGTTTGGTTAAACACACACAACACACTCGCTGGTTTCCAGTCGAAGCAACACTGAATCACCTAATAGCGACTCCTCGTCACACCAAGGCTAACAGTTTGTATACGCCGCGGAGGTCTGTAGTTAATTGTTGGCTTAATCGCCAGCCGATATAAGAGAATGTAGCTCGAAAATCCCACATTTACGCGATCCATGTAAACTGGCACACACTCGGAATTCACAAAATCCACGTCGTTCGAGTTGCAAGAACTATTCCTTCCATCGCCTACGCCAACTGGATGCTGCTCATTGTTTGGGTTTCATCGCAGCTTGAGCAACAATAACAATCTAATAACATAACGGAACTCGGAACAAAGTTTCACCACAGAATGAAAAAGTAGGTGTGCGTGTTCGCTGTCCGTAAGTGCTGAGCTAAATGTGAACTCCGGAGCTTTTATCATTAGCTCATTGTCGTAGGCAGCGGTAATCACTGAAGGTGAGAAGGGGCAACGTAATATTTTGAGTGAATTTGAGTGAATTTTTGAATTCAGAATTGAAATCGAATTTAGACATGGCGCAAAATGTTCGCGGAATTTCTGAATGTGGAATGTTGTATTTGGTATTTCCAATGATGCTTGTTAAAAAAGAAGTATGAAATTCTGCGTTGTTTGCAACCCGCATTCGGAGAACATGCGAATAGAGATAAAAGTAACGCATAGTAATGAACACTGGACGCTAAACATAAAACTACAAGGTTTCTGATATTTTTCAAGGTTTTGTCTTAATTGGAATAGCAAAGTCTACATAAGTTCAAGTTTAAGGTTTAACTTTGTACTTTTATAAAGGCTGTTTCATAAGTAATGGTACAACCAGATATTCAGATAGGTAAGATTGTCAAAAATTAGTTTTAGGTGCAATAAAATGACAATTGTTAGAGATTTCAATATCAAAATTGGGAAAAGTAGGTTTTCGAAGGCGAAGAATACTTATCTGTTCGATATTTCCACATAGCTTATAGATTCAGCCCAATTTTTTCCTTTAACTTTATAGTCACTTTAGCGCGGAAATATTACCCAGCTTTTATTTCTAAATGATAGAAATCGCCAAAGTCAATCCACATTGGAGAATTATGCAGATTAAGTTTTCAATGGGATCTATTCTGAAGTATCCTTTGAAGCACTACAGAAGTTTAGTGTAAATAATAATAATTTTTTTCTACTGCATGGAAAAGCTATCCATTTCGGCAGTGTTTAGCGGCCGAAAACGTCCACTTTATCATACTAGTACGTTTTACTTTTCAGCAGTAATAACCATAGCAACAAAAACTAGCGCTGTGTATACATTGGCCAAAATCAAAATATACATTGTCATTTATTTTTTGGTATTATCACAACCTCCTCGACTAAACTGCCACTTTTGAATAAGAAAAACTCTTCCAAAGCAGTAGAACACAAAAATATGTATGTAACTCGTATGAAAGCGGACTTTTAGACTCGCCTTATTTATGTGCCTCGCTCGCTGCGCTCGCTTGGCTGTAAACTGCGGTTCGTCCAAAACGTCCTTAATTTCGTACTTGTAACATAGCTATTATATCGATTGTTTTCTTATTAGACATGTTTTATAAGACTGTTTTGACAAAGATGACATATACTTACTAGTTTTCATGTACTTTATTTAAATTTGTGGACTTTGTGGTTGCAATAGATTGCAGTAATATCTTGCATTGCAAATCTAATCCACAAATTTCTCGAAAATCGTTGACTAGCAACTTCTACAAAAGTACAAAGTATTCTCTTTTATTCAGAAACAATAATAGTAATAATAATAGTAATCTTTATTGAGAATACAATTATTTTATATAATGTAAAACGAGGAGATAATTTTATATTATTTATAATGTTACACTAAAAAAATATATTTAAGTTCCTAATTGGCGAGGTAAATTATATTATTGTTACATCAAAATGGCCATACAGATACCAGAGAAAACATTGGGCTAAATATTAGTCTGCTACCTCCAAAAATTCACCACTACCGCTGCCTCTACACTAATAGATAAAATAATTTTCCTTCTGCATCTAAATAACACTATTTCGTTTAACGAACAGATGCCGAATTTAAATTATTGGGGGGATCCCAGATTCTAGAAACCTGTTTTGCACGTTACAAGTAAAACCCTCGGGAGAATTCAAAAATTGTTTAAACATTTTTTCATCTGCGGCCCTTTTGGACCAGACATATTTTTTTGCAATAAAATCAATTATTAGTTGCAGCACTGTATATAAAACGTCGATTTACTGGGTTTTGTGTGTACCTTTTTTGCCCGAACCAAGAAATACCGAAAATACTAAAAATGGAAAATTACTTTGGCAACTACCATTTTTTCTAATTTGCCATTTTTGTGGAAACCGTTCAATCAATCGCGATCATACCAAAATTATATTAAAGGTCTCATGAAACTATATAACCTTTGTGAAGACAGCAGCCGCTTTGGCGTTATAGGAACGTCGGAAAATGCAGTTTAGTGAAGGTGCCCCGCAGGATGGACGTAAACACGCTATCTCGAAAATTAAATAACCTATCAGGTTGATTTCTACGCCAGTCTGTGTGGAGTATTAATGCAAATAACTGAAAAGCTTTTGGGAAAGATTGGTCGTTTTACTTTGTATGTGTTTTTGGATTTATATTTATGATACAAGTCCAACTGCGGAGCACGATAGTGTAATGCTAGAGAGTCGGACTGCTGAGCTTAAGGTCACGAGTTCAAAACTGGACACCGAATGTTTTTTTTTATTATTAAAAATTCGAATACAAATTTCTATCCATTGACACCTTTAAATAGACGTTTCCCGTCCCCTCACTGAAAGCACCGATTTAACAGATTACGAAGACTAAATTAATATGTCTTAAGAAGGGGATGTATTGATAAGGCGCTTACATCTCATCTGTTTTCAGTTAACTTATGTATTACACCAAAAAGTCGTGTAGAATTATTACAGAATATTTCGTACATAATAAGAGTATGAAAATACCAAAAATGTAGATTTCATCGGTTGTTAGCTATATTTATCTATAAATTCCTTTACCTACCTTTAGGTCATCGCTATATCTCTTAGTTAACAATCGATCACTATAAAAGTATATTTGAGGCCCGTCTCTAGCATCAGTGAAGACGTCGCGGATTCTAGTTTATGATGTTATAATTGGCGCCAACAAGTTAAACTCAAATATACTGATATAAGCCAAGAAACTTGTAACTTCACTTTCTATCAACTAATAACAATACGATTATTGAACTCCCTATCAAAATGAAAGGAAGCAATACTTGTAGCTGGTTTTATTACTACTCGAACATTACTACCATCGATCAGACAATTAGCATCTTTAATATTACTACCTCACGCAGGGTACCCCAAATAGCTTAACTTAAACCGCTCGTAAGTTTAATGGTTACACAGTTTTTATATGCAAAAATATCATCAGATTCTAGCTAAAACACTTATCTTTGTGCCGATATACTCGCAGACATTTAATACGTCCCGTTACTCCTATCACATGTCAGCTTGACAGGTTCCAACCTCGGCTGTCATTCGCTATACATCGACCCCCAATACTGCGGTAGATTAGCTTTCCAAGATTTTCCGCCTAATAGTTGTTGCTATAAATCGAATTTCCAGGTAACAAAAGGCAAAATCCACATTAAACTACATACCCTGTTCACAGGCAATAAACTTCGCAATCGTTGTATTCGTGTTTCCCAGATCGCTTCACAGCTTGAATATAAATATTCATTGGAAAAATGACATCTGCTTAATGATCTCCCTTACAGGAACGGCTGGCCAGTAACCCAATTCTTTACTATCACCAAACCATAATAAATGGCGAGATTGTCATTTACACCCCACGAAAACTCTTGCCTTTTTTAAAAGCTGATATACAAATTTTTTCTCAAACAAAACCAACCTTGTTTTTATATCTCCTCTAGCAACGAACAAAGCCAATCTGATATTAATTTTTATCGCGTCACTCTCACTAGATTCCTCATTCAACACTAGTATTAATATCAAATGCTTTTGACACGTAACACGGTAATTCACTATTTCAATTTTTTTATAATTTTGAACAAAAAATAGGGTATAAAAAGGGAAATTGTATCAATTAATTAGTTTATCATAAGAAAATGTGTATATGTAAACTAAAGAAAATTTTACTGCAAACTAAAAGAAAATTATAATAATATTAGAATTACATTTCTGCTTAGACCACGTCGCGTCGTCTTTGTAGATAAAACACCCATTATTTTTATCTTTAATGTGCCTAATACCTTGTGAACTTAATAAAGGGTTGAGTGATGGTAATGTTCTTTGGTGACTCGTAAACTTTTAGAAGCCACCCATGATTTGGTACGTGTGGTTAGAGTACTTTGTGAACGAGAATACCTAGGCATATTTGGCGTTTTTACTATTTGTGCACCCATATAGACTAACGTTTCGCAAGACATTGCAGCGTGTATCATCAGCGCTTGCGCGGGATTCTATTCGTGACAAATCACCTTCTCTTCCCTTTTGGATTTTTAGCCTGACGTTCTGCTAAGACAAAAGTAGCGTTTCTTTATAGACGTTTTACCACATGAGTGAAATAATTGACAACAAAATCAACTGTGTTGAGGCAGTAATGCGAACAAAAGCCACAGCAAGCAATGTTGCCAGTCGAAAATGAAAGATAAGGTTAGTTATCTAATTTAGAAATATATGTTTCCGCGTTCCATAGTTTGAAGAGCGCTGGTTTAATGTCAACTAAATTGAGCTGTGTACAACCGGCTTACCAATAGCAATAATCTATTCAAATTTAGCGCCCATTTGTGGGAGGCGTTCTAGTAAATCTATTGGTTAAACGTAGTATAGTAACATTTTATTAAGGCATATTTTGCTTAATCGTTATATTTTTATCTCTAGAATTAAGAATGCATAGTTCATGTCTATACCATAATTTATGTAACTCCTTAGATAATTAATACAGCTTGTATCCTTATAACAGTTCATGCGCATTCCTATCTCGAATCTGAAGCATGAGAACCTTAAATTTTAATATCTGAAAAATAAAACTCAAGATGATCATTCTGATAACGACGATGATTTGGACGACATTACTTTGGCCAAAGAAGGCCTCACAAGCAAATAAAGTATGATCAAAAATTAATCGCATCTAGTATGGCTATGAAAGAACAAATTGCTGCCTTTAAAACTGGCTCCAATACATTTTAATTTTAGGTTAGATTTAAGATGAAGTGTCTATTCGACCGGCACAAAACAATTACATTACTTTTATGTGAAAATTCATTCTTTCAATATAATACTGTAAAAAGATTGATAAAAAGAATATTTAATAATAAAATTTTACAGTTTGAATTAAATATAAGTATGTAAGCCAATTTTAAAGGCGTTGGTTTGCACTTCCACAACCGTACTAGATGAGATTAATTTTTGATCATACTATAGATGGTTCAGAATTATACTTGTTTTATAATTAAATTTCGTTAAAACTCTAAACTAGCAAGTTATCCTAGTAGCTGTTCATTGTGTATGATAATTGTTTGACTTACTTTGCATGTCCCATGTAAGTATATTTTGTGATTAATATTTTTACTTTCGGTAAAAATACATTTTTAAAAAATTATACGACCCTTTTCTATGTTACCATTTCTCCAATACTTGTTACAAAACAAAGGCATATAAATCAACTTATGCTGTTTCAAAATACCTGCATGATTAAAAATGGTTCTGTTAAAAAGGGAATATAACAAAACATTTGATACCAAAAAGGATACAATTTTCACGCATTTCTAAGTGTTTGACCGTGCACTTTCCTCAAATTATTATTTACGAGAGAATGGCGGCAATGATGGTGATGTTTTGCCTTGCTGAACTGCCTACTTTATATTATTGGAAATGCATGTACGGGTTGTTATTTTTTACTCACTCTAAGTTTCAATCATTAAGTGCAGGTAAAATTCCTTAGTTTAATTGTTCTTCGTACATTAATTATAATCTAAAATAACGTTGTAATAAATTGCGGCAATAATAAATAATATGGCAATGTAATCAGAAGTAATACTATAATACTTTCAATCAGACACGATTTCTTATTGTGTAGGAAATTTGAGACGTATAACCTGTTTGAAGTACGCATTGTATTCGATTTGATTATTTTTTGAGTAAATTTGAATATTAGGAACAAATAAATATTTTATTGGCAGCTCGATTTGTTTGTATTAACCTATCTAGTGTCATCTCCATGAAAACAACACCAAGTTGACAAAAGTTATGTATTGCGTTGCCTAGTGAAGTTACTCTGGTATAATCGATTTTGAATAATCGAAATTATACAAGATAACTTAACTAAATCCAGCCTTCTGATTGGTTAAGATCGCTACGAAAAAAATAATTAATTAAATATTAAGATACGAGATACGTATATCCACTTACGTTGATTTGGTGTGGGAAGTTGGAGTTTGCCAAAAAATTCAGGATTTAAAATTATCCCTGTTTAAATGTCCACATGACTGCAATGAAATGGTTGTACGAAAATAATTATGGCAATATTTAAAACCGATACGAATATTTTTTAAATTCAAAATTGTGATTTGTTTTTGAAATATGTTCAACTTCCTGCGAAATTATTTTAAACCATCATGTGTAATAATTGTTCTGTTCACTGTAAAAATTGAGTATTTATTATTGTTTTTGTGTCTTTCTGTAACAGTCCGAAGTCTGCCGACACCCTGTATGGTAACGATTTTCCTTCTTAATATTAATGTTTAGAAAAGAAAAATATAAAGTTGTTTTGATAATTCTCCCTCTACCTAATCTAAAATTTCTTGGTAAAGATCATAATACTACAAGCTTCTATTTACAAAACTTGCTCGTTTAAATCAGTACCTACTTGGCAGATTTATTATTGAATAAATAATAATAACTAGATTTGTATTATTCATGAAATAGAAGCGAATCAGTGTATTAAGAGAACTATTTAACATAAAGTAACAATGAATTTATCTATTCCTTTTAAATAATGTTCCCATTGTAATTACAGAACCAGAAATCCTTACTTAGCTGTTGTTTATTCCAATCGACAACGGTCTATTTCAAATCGCCCCTGATCACCTGATGCTCTGACCTGCAGAATTAACAGTTAAATCGAGCGCTGCTTAGTGGTATTGTCATTTTGTTGTGCCGATTTCTGCTGTTGTTGCTTAGAAAATTGCTAATAGAAGTACATAAAGCATATTACTATATTCGGGATGAAGGCCATTCTTCACTCTGATGATTTGCGCCACTCACCTACGGCTCGTGTCGGTAACATCATCCTCGTGAGTAATGGCTATCATAATCGCTAATATATGTAATATACTATTATTTATTAACGTTGTTGATAACGAGATTGAATGTGTTTTTCTCAATATACACTTATCTGAATTTAAAATAAAAGTAGATGCACCGTTGATCTGTATAAGGTAAAATAAAAAAATAAGAAGTACAATGAAGAAATCCTAAGATTTATTAGAGATTTATGTAAGTGGCTTGTGTCCGATATATCGCAATGTTACATTTAACTCTTTGTGACTATTTACTCTTCCGATTCAAGTTACGTGGCATTCAATGCTTGTTGCATCTGCAGTCTGCAGATTTTTGAGATGTGAACTGTGAATCGTTTTTTTTTTGTATTTCAGATTACTTTATGGTACAATTCTTGGAAAAAAATGATATACGTTTATATGACAGGGGATTTGAATGTGCTTCTTAACTTAATCTAGTTGTTACTTTTAAATCAACCCGAACACATTTCAAGCGAGAAGCCCTTATTTTAAATTGTAAAATACGAATTCGCGTTCTTGAATTTCATCTTAAATTACGCTGTGTTATTTCTGAAAGGTAAAGATCATATTTTATGAATTATTTGCGGATCTTCGGATTTGAACTCGATCACTATAATAAATTCTGTTACAATTCTATACAGCTTTAAATTTTCTTCATTACTTAATGTAACTATGCAGTCATAATTTCCCAGAAATGAGATCTCTCATTTATTTTAACACTGCTAGGTGCAGTAGTAGTCATAAAGTTATGTCATCATTAGGTAAAATTTTACCTTCGCACGAAACAAAAGTTATGGAGGTCCCGCAGTTTGTGGACAGGTGAAACTTTATGTTACAATAAATTACGTTTTCCATATTTTATAATGCACAGTGCGTAGGGTTACTTAAGGGATAAAAATGAAGAATGAGGCGCATAAGGGGCTTTTTCAATGCGTAATCCTCGTCGCTTTGTCACCATCTGCGCTCTATTGTTGATAGATTTACTCAGTGCTTGGAAATGCTAATGTAATTATGGTGAGAGATTTCGTGCTTGGAAAACTACGACAGTGTACTAATTTGCAGACTAATTTGGCGGCAGAGAGTTTGGTTTGGAACAAACCAATATCGGTCTTATTTAATTAATGATTATGTAATCCGTAGGCCTATGTAAGATAACGGCAACTGTTGACGGTTAAATGAATATTGACGATGTTGATGACGGAATTTGTACTCTAATCAATGCTGCTGTATGGAAAGCAGGGAAATCACCAGTGGTGCATTTTGTGATGAAAATGAACCATATCTTGTTGCTAGTAAATAAAAGTATTTTACATTACTAGCAGGGTACAATAGATTTTACTACAGAAAGGAGTCACTTCCTTGATTCGCTAAAATCATTTTCCTTGTGTGTATTGTATCGTGTGTTAAAAAAAACTCATTTAGAGCAGGCCTTGGAAAGAAAGATAAAAAATCTAGTCATGTCTTAACTTAAGGCTGTATGTGAATGTCAGATTGCGTTTTGCTTATGAAAACATTTGTCACTGTGACAGGCAAAAGTTTACACTGCATTACATTTACTTGTATCAAGCAAAAAGAAAAATAAGATGGCATTTACATAACAACAGCGAGTGTATTAATCATAACACTCAATAAAAATTGTTTTCATTAAATGTTTTGTATATTTTTAGGAAAATAGTTCAAGATCAAAATGTAATTTAGTTCTCTTTGGTTTATGGTAGTTTATTTGCTTCAATGGGCATGCATCAAGTTATGGCAAACTGCAATTTGATCATGTCATGCTGCGAATGAGTTTTTTTAAACACACGATACAATATTGTATTTGTTACTCGTTTGTAAACAGCATTAAAAATTGTAACCACATCCTATAAGTTATAACTGATGTATCAAAAGTTGTTCTAAATGATTTTCTCATAGGTAAAAGCCTTGGAGATATTGCTGCAGCAACGCACGTCGTTTATACACTTAGTTTTAATATGACAACGCTACTGGCTTGTAAATTTTTTACACGTCAGCTGTCAGTTTTACAAGTTACTGGTTTGCACATATTAATTAAGTTAATAATGGTTCTGAATAAATGAATACAAGTGAGTAACAAATAAAATATTTATCACAAGTAATTATACGAACGGTCATTTTTTATCAGAATATAGTTGCCCTCGTAGTTGCCTTTCTAACGAAAATTGGGTAGCCATAAAATTTGCAAGCTCGTTATTTTATTATGGACGGTTTGTAGAGTAATTTGGAAAGATAATTTAATGAGTTCAATTTGTCCATTGATGTTAGTACCATTTCTATGACATTACACGAGTTCAAAATGTTAGTTCATCAAAGGAATCAGATGTAAAGTTCCTTAACTTTATCCGCTGCCATAATGACCAAAACGCCTCAAAATACGTGATATTAATAACAGTTAATTGTCAAAACTGTAGATATGAATGCGTATAATATGTAAAACAATCACAATTGAATACAAAACCATTATGTCTAAGTTCAGTGAGAATATCTATTGATTTTCTGAGGTTTCCCATAATTCATCCCGGTCTCCGTATATGTATTGTATAACGTAATGAGTTCGTATAATGTGCAAAAAACGTTTTATCGGAAGCGCATGCTTTCAATGTTTATATGTATAACGATATAGTAAAAACAATTAGTATTGCTAATAAAATTCCTCTTCATATCTACGAGCAAATAATGAAATTTAAACACACAACAGAACATGATTTTTATTTTATCTCACTTAATATAAAATAGTGCAACGTGTAACAAATAATTACGTTATTATGAATTTTAGAATATAACTACGTAAAAGGAAATTCTTTGTCAAGCACCCCGTTATCTGGAAGCTCTTGGTTCAACACACAACGGCCGTGAAATATATCATGATATTGTTTTTAGTTGCTAATTACTAACATTATAATTCATAAATAAACTAGTGCAGCATATTATAAATATTACCGGATGTTATGCGATATACTTCAGTTCGTATTGTCTCATTCAATTTTCATAAAAATATATATCACTAAATTTTGAGCCCACCACATAGGTGCTTTTATTCCAATCAAAATAGTTTTAGAATTTTTTAAAATTATATAGTAAATAAAAAAGTTACAGAAGAACACATTGTTACGCCTTTAATAAAGAAAGCGTACAGCAAACAATTTTTGCTACATCGACTAACGGTTAAAAAATAGCTTAATGTTGCTAATAATCCTGAAGCAGTAAGTAGAATCACTCAGTAATACGAATTAAATTAATTCGCAACGAAAAAGGACATTGCAGTCTGTGGTGTCCGAACTCGCGCTCAAACGAATCAGATTTGTGTGCAAACGTCTTATGCGCAGGATCAGGACTGCTAGATAAACACAAATGCTTATGCTTGCGTTGTAAAGGACACGGTGATGACATAAGGAAGTGTTTCCGATGGCGGACGAAGTGCGCCCGATGGCATCGGTGAAGATGAAAATGTGACACATGCAAACAGACAAATACCTAGGCAGACAGACACCCAGGTAGGCAGGCACAATGCGCCTTTATATACTATAAGGATTGAAAAGAAGATTTTTATATCAACACAATGTGTTATACAACTTGTATGTTGCTATTTAAAATAACAATGACGGTACACATTCCTTTAATGAGACAAACATATTTAATTAGCTAATTATATATGCATAAAGGGGTTCTAAAGGGTATGGCATGCGCACCGCACGGTGCTGTATCCAGTTAACGCTGCATAGCCTCTCATACTCAATTCCGACTCTCCTTTCCTCTTGGTGAACCCGGTAAACTTGAGCAACCCTAGTTGATATCGGGAAAGTAGGGCCAAGGATAACGAGAACAGGGAGAAATGGTCCTACGAAAGGAGGTTGGGAGTGGGGCTAACTACCTCTGGGGCGCACACCCTTTCCCGTAAAAAAAACATTTTATGTTTTTTTATGGCCCCATTCGTATAATGGTGGAACTAACAACAGACATGAGTTTGGATGTGGCTTCTGCGTCAAAAATCAATAGAGAATAATCTCATTACGTTTAAGCCAATGAGTGAGAAAATATGCTACATACGAGTCAAGTGAAACTGAGAAATATGTCGCTCTTCTCGATTCAAGTACCAATGGAAGATAAGAGTGCAGAGAGGAAGGTGAGTTTTATATGACACTAGAGACAGAAGTAAGGTTTGCATCGGATAGTGATTGTAAAAGTGATCATTGGAGACTACAACGTTAAAATAGGGAATAATTGGCAGACATGGCCTGCACAACGAAACAAAAACAGCGAGAGCACAGTAGAATTTGCAGCAGCAAATAATCTGCACAAAGCATACAAAAGAGGAACATGGAAGTCTCCAGACGGCAAAACCATCAACTAAACTGCCCATGTACTAGTATGATGACGAATGCAGAAAATCTGATACAAAGGCCCACCAGAGCGAAAAAAAAAATTACCGATCAAGAAGAGAAGCCAAGTACAATTGTAGGCAAAAGAAAAAACATCTACTGAGTAAGCAGCTAGCCTCGGTATAAGAATCATATGATGCCAATAAGCTAGTAATTTTATAGAAATATTGGGAAAGCTAATAATGAAGTCCATCTCATGGCAACGATGTGCAAAGACGAACAATGTTAAAATTAGTGATCAAAGACTGCAGTTAAAAACCTTACTTCCAATGAATATTACATGAACCACAGAAAATGGTGGGATAAGAATGAAGACCGCTACCACATACATGATTTAGAAAAAAGTTATTGGTGACGTGAGGTTAGGTGTGACCGAGGTAGAAAACAATGACGCCCGTTTTAGTTATATTTAAACACATTACAAACACGTACAAATATGTTAATATGTAGAAAGTACAAATCCGAATAGACATAGAACTAGCGAATTAAATGTAAACGAATGCCATAATCTGTTGTGAGACTGAGAAATCGGACCCGCGCTCTTGTCTTGGACAGAGTGACGCAAGACGGATGGAGTTGCAATGCTGGAATTCCAGAGTGTCTGCGTTCATATAGGTCGCTTGTGCAAGGCAAATTATTTCCCATTCCTTTGATACACTAGGATTGTCCAGCCCGGGTACGAGCTATAACTTTCGCCTCGCAAAGGAATATCATTTTCTCGGTTCGGGTGTACGATCCATCGTTCTCCGGGCACGACCTGTCTCAGGAAGGGTTTGCTCTTCACTTTCGCCTGGCCAATTGTTATTTGAGTTGGACGTCCATCCGTTTATTGTCCTTGCAATTGGTTCTATTCCATGGCGCAAAAGGGTAGATAGAGATCATGCTGTGTTGATCAGGAATGCCTGCTGTTTAGAGGACTTGCATCCGACGGTTTGGGAAAGTTGGTTTACATTCTTTCCACGACGACGCAAATCAGACTTGACATTAAAGCGACTTCTAAAATGCACAGCACAATTGCTGAACCAACAAATTTTACTTTTTTTAGCGCCTTTTGTAAAGCAATACACATAATTGACTTTGACACTCGCTAGTTTATGGGCTCTGCTACAGCTTAAAGAGCTATATCAGGAGCCAGACCACGTTGTCGTGATAAAGGTGGAAAGAATGCACGATAACCACATGACTAATAACTCAGTAAAGGGCTTTACTCGGAACCTTCTTCACAAGTGAAACTTTTGAAACTAAAAATGTTAAAAATATAAAAGAAAAAAAAAGAAATTAGATTTTTTAAGGTGTTCACCGAGTATATATTTGGTCCAAATGTGGCTATTTTCGCCAAGGGTAAAAACCTGAGCTATATGCAAAATATTACTTACATTTAAGTAATAGTCCCTGAATTAAAGCAAATATAGGCACACATTTATTTTGTAAGTTGCTCACCCTGCACATATTTGACCGGAAGTGTATTAGGTTTCTTACCAGTTAGCTATCTAATCCGCATGCAAAATGTCTTCCTCCAACAAGTAGTTTTTGAGCTATACCGCCAACATGGGGACAATCAGACGGAATTGAGAACACATGTTTTTCGTCATCTAAGGATCTTGAAACGTGAAGATCTGAAGAAATCTCGGAAGTTGATTTTTTTCAGGATTACAATACTTTCTTTGCCTTAGGCGAGGGAAGTAAGAAAAGCTTGGGAGGCAGAAGTAGCTGACAACAGAGCTAGGGGCAGATTTAGAGTGCGCTGGTGAGACAATATACAGAAGGATGATGAACAACCCTTGCATGTTTAAATTGGAAATTGTGGCAGCAGACAGAAACGAAAGGAGATGTGGACTGAAAAAGGTCAAGTTTCAATAATAGTGTACCAAATATTTGTATAAATTAATATATCAAATGTCGTTAAAGCAGATAAACTATTATTTTTCAGCAGCTCGACAAGAAATCGTGTGCTGAAGAAGGGTAGAAGATAGTCTTTTTCATTTAAATTTTGTTAAGAGTTCTCACAGTTCCTTAAAAGTGAGGTGGTCCTGTTCAGAATATGAATATATATCTAATGATATATTTACAAACTGGCGGCAATTTGGGAATATATTTTTATATTCTATTTATAGGCTAATAAAAACGGAATTGAACAAAGCGGAGGTCGATCAGTTGGAGTGGGTGAACTAATAAATAAATTAATAAGCAAATAAATGTTAGAGTTAATTATTTAGATGAGCTTAATTTATGTGTTTTCGGTTATTGATTTCATTGTTGAGCCTCGAATAAATATGTGGGCTCTGACTATTCCTCCTGTAACGGCTTAGAATATTCCGGATGACAATGGGACCAGGGCCATTCTATCTTCTTTTCTTATGAATGAATTTTGATAAAATTTGATATACGAATGTCAAATGTTCTTAGGTGCTACACAAAAATATTTTTAAAAAATAATTAATTATTTTTCAGTTTTAGATAAAGATAAAGTAGAGCATGATGCATATCGTTAGATTGGTAATCAAATTTGCTATCTAATGGCAAGATGGCCCTTAGTTGGTGTCATTTAAAAAGTGACTTTTTCTTAAAAAACATGTATAATAAATTTTATTATTTCATTAAGGGTTTTTTAATAGCTATTAGGGAGTTTTTGCACAACGTTCCGCGAAAATGACGGCACGTTAAAGCCCATGTTACCTAGCGACGTCCACGATACAGCCAATCAAAATTAAATCTTTCGATTTTAACGTAACGTTATTTTAACGTGACGTTGTGCAAAAACTCCCTATTATCTTCATCGGTGTTGTTATAGACCCTTAACCAAATTAATTTTAGTATCGTTAAGAGCTTCATTACCGCACTCTTTTTGAACTAGAATTTATTGATGAAGATAAAATATTGAACAATACATTTCGCTTATGGCAGTTAACGAGACTCGTTTGATTGCCGCAAAACTCGGCTCCCGCCTTGTTTTTGGTAATCAAACTCGTGTCGTTAAGGTGCTGATAATCAAACTTGTATCGTTAATATCTATTACCGGTTTTAGGATATTAAGTCTTTGTTTACATATACAAAAGTAGGCTGGCAACTAAGTCATAACTGTATCTGTACGCTAATAGTCCTTTACGGTACATGGCAACCATTGCCATACTGCAACCGATAAACTATTGAACCAACCAGGAATGTTATGAATCATAACAGCCTTAGATGCCTTAAAATCCCCGCTCTACGAACTCGGATTTCAAAACAACATCTTCAGCAGTTACGATACTCATAAAATTCCTAGATATGTTAATAGCTAATATTGTAAGTTGCTAGGGCAACTTAGAACAGACTTTCCCCAGTCACGGCCTTCTAGGTAAAAAAAGAAAAAATTAGAAAAACGAACATTTTCCAAGATTGTTGTATGTCACTTGTCTCATAGATTCCACTTCTTCTTTTTCTCTAATCCTTAATGCCCCTTCGGGCGTCGGATGATGGTCTCTAGTCCTGTATCCAACTTTTCCATCTTTTTCTGTCCCTCGCTATTATTTTCATTTCATCCATTGTCACTCCCTTTTCTAGTCCTATTTGTTTGATTTGTCCCATCCATTTTCTTCTGGGCCTGCCTCTTTGTTTTTTGGTTGGTTTTCCCGCTTTCGATATTCTTCTTGCGATTCTGTTAGGTTCTATTCTTGTTATGTGCGCGTATCAGTTTAGTTGTTTATTTTTAATTTTTTCCATTATCGGTTCCTGTTTGGTTATTTCTCTTATGTCTTCATTTTTTATTCTGTCCCATTTAGTTTTTCCTGCCATTTTCCGGAGGTGTTTCATTTCCATAGCATTAATTTTAGATTCGTCGTTTTTCCTTATTGTCCAGCTTTCACAGGCGTATGTTATAGTTGGTATAGTTATCATGTTATGTATTTTCTTTTTTACCTCTATGTCAATGTATTGAATGCATAGTATTGTTTTATTTATGGTATAGTTAATTCTTGTAGATTTATTTGCTCTATTTGCTAGTTCTGCATTCATTCTTCCGTCTTCCGGTAGCATACTTCCTAGGAATTCATAGGTCGATACTCTTTCCAGTTTCTTGTTTTTACATTTTATGTCTTGTTTGTTTTGCTCTTCTTTATGTTTTTCGTTCACAATCATAGTTTTTGTTTTACTAATGTTCACGTTCATTTTCATGTTCTCTATTTCTTCTGTCCATATATTTACTAGCCTTTGCATTTTGTTCTTGGTGTTTGATAGTAATATTGAAACCATTTTTCGGCTTCGCTCGAATGTTTTCTCCACATACCAATTATTTCAAGACCAGCCTGTATATTGTCTTCGCATAATAATCAATTATGTTTCGAAATATTTCAATTTACCAGTGCACTCTTTTCGTACCGATTCTGGAAATCCCCAAATACATTCGCTGGCTTATCGCGAGGTCGCAGCGTTCAGCTGTCTTTGTTAGTTGGCCGAATGCGCGAGGATTGTTTTCCTGCACCTCGACGAAGTAACTTGCTTCTAAAAAGGTCCCATTCGTGCTTTATTACGCCACGATGATTAATTTTGAAGGACTGACTATAATCAGGTACGATGACGTTTTCTGTTTAGTTATTCTCTTATTAATTGCATTTCTTTAGCTCTTAATCGACAGTTTTACCCGAGAATTTAATATTGGAAGTAAGGTTGCCGTCCGATTTAATTTTCACCACCTGCTAACGTCCTATCTAGCTCCTGCGGCTGGTGAATGGCTTTTCTGCAATTACGGACGCATCCCCGGCGCTTTCTCCCCCGGGTATAGCAACTCCTGGCCAGCCTTTGGTTAACAGAAGCCTTGGGCGTCGGAGGTTAGTGATTCTTGGTGTTATATCATATTACTTTAAAAGTGGACGGTCTTCCTGCTTTTAAGCAGATTCGGGCAGTTTAAATTTGTATTTTCCGTTGTTATTAACATATAAAGTTTAATCTCATATAGTCAATCTATTTTAATACTTGAAGCTTAATGCGTATATTTAATTACGATTAATATTTAAAGCTACAATATATGTGTGTAATTGAACCTTTGTAAAAGGAGCATTCACGCTTTTTGCTTTCAATAGCCTGAACAGAAAGGTTTTTTTAAATGACAGCGGTATGCATACCACTCTATTTATTTGTGGTTACCATTAATTGAATAACCCAAAAAGGGGTTTCTTGGTGCGTGTCGCAACATTCATTTAACTTGCACAGCTCTACTATGACATTATTTGTGATCAAATTGTTTTGATTATTTATTATTGAATTACCATACTACGGATTATTCAGTAGTTATTAAATAAACGCTAGTCATTTGTAGTTTATTTAAATTATTCGAAAGCATCTGATTTCTGGGGCCCATATCCTTTCTTTTGAAGACTTTGCAGGGTACAGCAGCAGCAGCTGGTGGTTTGAACCCACGACCATATCGTCGAATTTGAGTTAGCTCGGCCATCGCGGTAAGTGAAGATTTTTAGAGCTTCCGTGTAGTACGAGCTTTAAGGGGGTTAATTTGCGATTTTTCACTACCATTGGTTATTTTAATTAATTAGCCGCAGGCCTGCGTATAGGAGGCTGCTTAGTTCAATTGTTTCTAAGTTCTTGTCACAGATTCCCAAAAACAAAATATACAGGGTAATGCATTTAAAAAATCAAATCTGGTTTCATTTCCAGTGAAACCGGAAGTGGGCTATTTTAACTATATCCATCGATCAATCACAAATTATGTCTGGTATTTTCGTATAAAATTTTATCTACATCGATTCATAAATGAAGAAGATAGAAGCATGGCCCTGGTCTCCTTGTCCCCCGGTATGTTGCCAAAAATCAAAGTTATGTATTTATTACTGCCCTTTGTTGCCGAGTTTACCATATTCCAGTGTTATGTCATTAAGCTAAAGATGACTTAAAATAAACCATCCCTTGCAGTTTCAGTGTACAGGAATTCAGTTCTACTACTTTGGAATGTTTTAAGATTATATTTGGAACACGTGTGAAGATCGAAAGGTATTATCATAACAGGCAAAGTTAAGCCTGGACAGAGGGCAGCTACATACAGATGAAGTAGTTACAATGGATTAGGTAAATTAGCATCGACTTTATAAAATTCCTTAAAGAAAAGTTTTTATTCAAGCAGTCATTATTTGTGTATACAAAAAGGGGCTGATTGGATTACAGTTGCAAGTAAAATGTTATAATTTATTTAGAAATCTAATATTTTACATACAGATCATTATTCTTCCTAAAGAACGTATTAAAACTAATGAAAGGCATTAGACGTTTAATTGTCGAAGTATCAACGTGAAGAGTATAATATGATAAGTTCTACGATTAACTCATTTTTACACCAATATACTTCCTACTTTTATTGAGCTCCCGCTGTGAGATTACGCCGCCCCCAAAGGGCAACGAGGTGGAAAATGTCCGGAACAAGCAGTCAAATAGCCGGAATTTAATGGGTTCGAACTACCCAGGATATAGCCTACGACGTTAATTGGGGCACTGCCCTTTCAGCCTAATTTTGAACAGTATCAGCCTCCAATTTTACTGCTTAATTTTTAACCTTTCTGATATGATTGTGATATAAAACAGGAGCTTTGTGTTTGGTGCTAATAAAATTTGGTTTTTTGTTGAAAATAAACATTCTTGATGAGAGACTTTGGTTTTATGTATAAGCTTTTCCAGTAAAGGCAAAAACATCTAAATCTATGAGCGCAAATGAGTTTAGGCTGAGCAAAGAGAACATTGAGTAAACCCTTTGTTGTAGTTATATCGGCCCCAAGAGTGATACGTCAGCAAATGGATCCAGATTACTTCAAAAGGTGATTTGTAAATCGCAAAAAAACACCTAGAGAACCGTAACTGCTAATATTTTATCCAGTAACGTAAAGTAAATATAAGTAAAGTAGAAATAAAGCTGGGAAAAACAGTAAGGGTAGGAAATTGGTAACAGAAGTAACTTTTTGGTAGATTAAATTACACCAGCGCCAGGATATTATAAGTTCTGTAATAATTACACTTGGAGTTTGCAGGGCTGCTAATCTATGTAAAAGGGATTCAATGTCGAACAAAAGTCGATTGGGTGGCATTTCGCACAGGAGCGGCCTGGTATCATGACATATTAATTAACACGGTGGCATTTTCGCGTCGAGACTGCTATTTCCATGCACCAGCAACAGTTTTTGTTGGTAAATGGGCTGGAATGAAACTATATGGCTTTATCTATATCATTTATATGCAAGTTTTTAATTAGATGTTACTATTGCTGATATTAACAAAAGTATGTCGTCATTCACAAAATGAGTTCTCTAAAGATGCACTCTATTAGCGACCATTAGGGACTAAATATAATTACAGAAACATTAATTTTTAAGTATCGAAAACGAGTAAAATGTCAAAATCAGGTTTCACAAAAGTGTTTGTTTAGTATTAAAATATCATCCAATACAAATTTTCTATTCACCTGTGGTATATAATTTTTCAGTTTATCTTTAGCTTAATTTGGACGAGAACAAGTTCGCAACCCCAAAACTGATTTAAGTTTTGTAAAGCAACTTGACAGCATGTATTTTAGATAGCGAACCGTTTAATATGATGAAACTTTCACGTTTACAAACGTGTAAGGCATTTTCATATAAAACAACATAAAGAGGTAGCAAATTTATAGTCGTATTGGTAATAGCACTCAGAAGATACATGAAACAATGGATTGTGGGAATTCCTGATGTTTTTGCATTAATATCAGGGTGAACAATAAAAATAAGTGTATTAGTAAAATGCCTTGTAAATGATCATTGCCCATACTACACTTGTACAGAAAAACATAGATACGCTTAACATTTCCATAATAACAGCTTTGTAATTTAGTTTTAGTGTTATTTCAATCACTTATTGAAATATCTGTAACTTGTATTGCTATGAAAACAGAAATTCGTTCAAAGTAAGATTTTAATTATTCGACCTAGAAGGGATTGACGAATAAACGAAAGCGTAGAATATGGACAGTCTTGAATAAATGCATAACATGTAGTCATTAAGTCATTGCACTGTGATATCAAGCAACAACTTTATAAAAATTGAGACACATCTTTTCATTTATTCGACTTTATAAGGTAGAATTGTTTAAGACATGGCAGGGTATAAGATTCAACTTCGTCCCAAGTTTGTCAGATCTAATATGTTACGTCTTTCAGATTAATTTTCTTTATCATGTCATTGTCTCTCGCCCATCTGGAATACCCGATAATTAAAGGTAGAATAATCAAAACTTGTACTTTTTTACTAAAATTTACGTGTACAGGACACCCCATACATATAAATATAGCCAAATCTTGTAAATGTTATTGTGCTTTAGTAGCTTCCACGAGTAGTTAAAAAATACTTTCCAACTGTCTATTAGCATTTGAGGTATGTTAAGAGCTAAAATTTGTGTTTGTTTTATTTTTTCGGTTGTATATCGTTTTAGTTCTGTTTTTGAAACATCTACAATGTATGTGGAAAGCACGTCTAAAAAAGGCTGCTAAAGATACAGATTTTGATTAGTCCTAATGAGGTGGTTCCTCAATTTTCTTTTAATGTATTGTAGTAATTATATGTTTGACAATTGCTTATTTTTTGCCAAATGTAATTACTACGTTTTATATTTTTTTGGTAAAAAACGCACAATGTTCAAGAATACTGCTTTACTCAAAAATCTATGAATTTATCTAGTTAGATTATAATTCGATAGTAGCGAGTTGCTGTATAGTAATTTACGATGCGATAAGTGCGTAAAGCTAGTCTTCAGTCACGAATGGGGCAGAGTTAGAAAGCGAGTGAGCGAGCGTTTTAAGCCCAGCGAGTGAATAAAAATGCTTCACGCAGGGTATCGTACAATATTTTATCTACACTAGAATCTAGAAAACACGGTAAATATATTTTTTTAATGTGAATTAGGTTTACTAGCAACCGGTCGTAATTTTGCGTGGTTAAAAATTTTGAAACACGTTGTTACTGACGACGTGTCTAACGAAATAATTTAAAACACGTTGCTACTGACGATGTAAACTAATGAAAACATGTTATTAAACAGTCGTTTTACAAACTTAAAACTGTCAAGTAAAAGTAAATTTTGCATACTGTCGTAGATAAAAATAATATAATAGCAACAACGAATTATAACAATATCAAGACGCGATAGACAATGGTTTTGGCATGGGGTGTTATCAACCACCTGCTTTTCTTAATTCCACCTGCCCACTTAGGTGTTAAAATGCATAACGAAACTAATTACCATGTTATGTAGATTTTACTTTTTTTTTAATTTTAAGAAAAAATAAAGCTTAAGTCCAAGCACTATTCATTTATCATTTAAAAATCTAGTGTGATACACGCACACAACTTCCTTTTACAGTGGTCTTATAATTGGCCAAAAATTTGATTTTTTGTTTTGAAGCATTTGTCAAAAATTTTCAAGAATTACAAATTCTACAGAAAACGTGCAAAATAGAGAATTAGTTGAAAAGAAAAATTTTCTTTAAAATTATATATACCGGGCGTTCTATTTAAAATAGGAGTTAATAGAAAAAAAAGGAAAAACCAAAACAAACCCATTTTAGAGGTATTTAACTGGAAAATCACTTATTTCACACCAATATACATTAAAAATATAATAAAAATGTGAAGTCTGAAAAAATCGAAAAAAACTGAAAAATCGTAAGAGTAGACACCATACTTCTGGATATGAATTTAATATTTTAAGTTGTCCATCCAGTACATATTGGGTCTAAAATATGCCCTTTTTCGTCAAGGGCAAACACCTGAGCTAAGCGCAAAATATTACTTTATCTACTTTGATGTCACAATATGGTTTTTCTACTTTGCGTTTATAATGGACTTATTGTGACACTGAAAACAGTTTAACAATGAAGCTATTATTAAACTGTTTTTGGTGAAATGTTATATCTTAAAGTTGGCAGTATTTGCTTCATATGTCAAATCATCAAACATCACATCAACTGTCAAACGCCAATGCAGTCAGCAGTGTTTATTTGATTTGAAAAACGAAAACCACTCAAATAATAAAGCTGTCCCAAACGAATGGAATTTGTTAAAAACGGTAAAGAAAACTCAACATTTAACAATTTTTTGCAGCTGCACTATTAGTACTCGTATTGTAGTTATGTCTCGATGTAGCCTTTGGCTACTGCAGAAGACTTCCACCCCCCGTGCTGTTTGTTATCAAATCACCACCCCTATTAGCCAAAAGTGATGTACTTGACCGCCTAAAACAATGTCCAGTGTACCGTTCGGGGTTGGAAAGTTTTAGAAAAGAGGCTATAATTCTTGGAACCTGACCAATCTTAGTAATACCGATGGGACTTGTTATGCAGCGTCCGTTTCGATAAGTCAAAAAGAAACGTTTCGTAGCTGCGCTTTTAGGACAAAGGTTAGCATATTTTTTATAAGACCAATCCATTGCCGCTCATTAATGGCAAACATTCTTGGTAAGTGCGTTTTTGTTTTAGGAACTGTTACAAGAATAATGTCATGTTTAAAATCGAGGTCATTAATAGACATATTGACTAACTCATCCCATCTATAAGCACGTGCGTAACCCATAATCAGGATAACCTAAAAATTAAAGCTATCGCATGAATGATTCATTTTATATGTAGATTAAACGTACCTTAATTGCCAGGTAAGAGAGGTCATCTGCCTCTTTTATAAAACTATCTATTTCGAAACCCTCTAATATTTTTGACTTTTTAGGCTGGTAGCCATCGGATTGCCTTTTGAGAAATCCCTGCAGTCTCGCAAATTTTGAAATATTCGGGTTTTGGCGTTTAAGCAAGCCCGTAGCATACTGTAAGAAGCCCATACCGTTGAGGATTTCTTCGTTTTGCTGATTTCATCGTAATAAGTAAGCAAAACATTTTCAGTTACAGCTTGAATGCTATTTTTATGACACCATGAATTAAATCTATTGTACTCTTTATTATAAATTGGCTTAGATTTACTTGGGAGTAATTTGTTTATTGCTTGCATAGCAGCTTCTCTTATTTCTGGAGGTGTACAAGAAATACTCGACTCTTCTTCCATTTTAATTTAATTGTATTTGAATACTTTCAATAAACTAGTTCTTTTACAAACTGTCAATTAAATTTTGTTTATAACAATTGAAAAAGGGTTGTCAGTGCTGTCACACATTACAATCAAAACTCCCTAGATATTAAGGTCTTAATTTTTACAACAAATTTCAATATTATTGTTAAATAAATGACGCAAAGTAGAAAAAATAGTATATTATACTCGTTTAATAAGAGGAATTGTAGCACTCGTTCCATTGGAGCACTCCTCGCTACGCTCGTCGTGCTCCAAATTCACTCGTGCTACAATAGGCCCTCTTATTAAACTAGTATAATAATATACTATATTATAACACCGAAAACAGTGCTACAATGGAGTCCATTATAACACTGTTTTTGGTAACTATTTGTTTTCTAAGATTAGTGACATTTGCTTTCACATGCTCATAACACGACAAATGTCAGATGTCGAATACATAAACACTATCTCTGAACTGTATTTATTAAATTTATTCTAATCAAATACAACTTAAACTGAAGGTACTTTAAGGAATTAATTAAACGCAATAATTATTGTTCTAGGTAAGGCACTATTTGAACAGCACACGAGCCAAAAAGCTTGCACCAAATTTAAATTAATTCAAATTTCAGAGCAGCGAAATGGATACTTTGTCCAATAGATGGCGACTGTCAAATGTCACTTGACAATGTCGCCATCATTACGCTCAAAAATTCCTAAATTACATTACAAAAGTTTTAGTATCCGAAATTTAGAATTTCTATAAAATCAGCAACTCAAAGTAGATAAAATAGTATATTATACTCGTTTAATAAAAGGCATTGCAGCACTTGTTCCATTGGAGCACTCTTCGCTGCGTTCGTCGTGCCCCAAACCCACGCGTGCTACAATGGACCGTCTTATGAAACTCTTATAATAATATACTATTAATTTCAGTAATAGTTCTAGAGTTAAAGCAAAAATAGGCAGATTTTTCAAGGTGCTCACCCTGTATATATTATATCGATTTTTTTATAGTTTTATGCCAGGGAGAATATAATCCGCATGCAAAATATTGTCTTCTTTCAACAAACAGCTTTTAAGTTATACCGGCAACAGACAGACCGGCCTCTTTTAGACGAGGGAAGTGAAGATATATACAGTGGAACACATTTATAGTAGACATGATTATATTTGACTAACGGCTATAGTGGACTCATTTGAAAGGTCCCAACTTACACTTAGTTTTGAGTATATATACAAATTAGTAAAAGACTTTACTCTGAACTTCCCTCGCAAGTAAAAGATTTATTTTTAAATATGAAAGCATAAAGATAAAAGAATTCTTTTCAGCTGTCCACCCTGTTTATAGTGGGTCCAAAATATGCCTATTTTCGTCAAGTGTAAAAGCCCGAGCTATAAGCAAAAGATTACTTTTATTTAAGGAATAGTTGAGAAAAACAAAATTAGAAAGAATTTTATTTTTTATGGTGCTTATCTAGAATATATTTTCTTCGCCTTGGGCAAGGGAAGTAAAAATGCTACAGCTAAAGTAGATAACACCTTGACTCTTTGAGAATACCTGTTTAATTAGAATGCCATAAAGGCAATTGACATTTTGTCGGCCATAAATAATTTTTGTTGATGGTAAATGTGGCCGCTTTTAAAGGAGAGTTTAAGGAATACGAATAGAATCGCAGAGGCTTAGAAATAAGAAAGTAAGTATTTTTGATCCTTCAAAGGGAGTTCCTGTATTGTCAAAAACCCAGTAGACTACATGTGGCACTCCTTTTCAGCTTGGGTGAGCTGTCCACCCTATGAGTGCAGGGAAACTTTCAAGAAATTAACAATAGCTATTTAAATTTCCACTTAGCGAGCTGCCACTATTGTGGACTAATGCAAACAAAGATAACGAACACTTATATCTATCAATAATGAATGAAATACTGCATCCAAACAAGGTCTGTTGTAGTATTTCTTTATACTGGACTATAACCGTGTTCGACTGTATGACCTTTCTTATTTAATAATAAGAAATTGTAGGGCAAATCTGAAAATTATTAATTACAATTTGAATATGATAGTTGTATAAAAAATTTGTAATCTTAACCAAAACTCATCAATTATTATTTGCATACATAATCCTACACATTTTGTTTAAAATGAAATAAAAATCTATTCGATCCTCAAGTGCTGCCTATTTCCCTTAAAAGTTAATATTCAACTTATTTTATTAATTATAGGAAGAAAGGTTAACTGCCGAAGTATTTACAAATTTGAAGCAACTGCTGAACATTTTGAAATGTATGAAAATGTAGATGTATATACCATGTGTTCAAAAAGAAATTACATAAAGGTTGGCCATGGAAAGCAAACCTAATGTCAACAGCACAGCAAGCTTTAGACACAGCAAACGTTAGAATTTCCATAGCAGGATTATTTTTAGTTTCCATGGCCAACCCTTATGTAATTTCTTATTGAACACATCGTATTATCAATAAATTGATGCAGCTTTTGAAAATTTAAAATCACAGATATGTTGGAAGTTTTAATGATTAAATTTAGCATTTTTATCATATCTTGAGGCGGAAGACTTTGTTGAGATATCTTTTGCGTTCGGAAGAGCTGCTATATTTATAATATTATATATTTATAAATTCTATTTTAAAAATGTGCCCTCCAAAAATCGACTGTATTTAAAAATATAATTACAGTTAGTTTTAATATTTATAATACTAAATTGATGAATTACTACTTAAACCACTAGAATACTAAACGGCATATAAAAAGAACGTTAGGAGGTACTACCAGGCTGAATGTTTACCTGAAAGCAAATATTTTATTTTTTAACTTTCAACGTAAGGTATTGCCATTAGTTTTTGTATTTACAGATTTTATAGGATACAATGCCTTTCATAAATATGATAATTAAACCCAAAAAATAACACTGACGTTCCTTTTCTGTAAATTCCAGAAAATGTAATTAGATTCTATACTAATAATTTTTGGGTAAATTTCGATTTTGCCAACCGAAGGTAGTTTCTAAATGCATTTTACACGGCAAACCTAGACAATAAAAGGTCGCACTACAAATTGTGATTCCATGTCGAAAGATAAAACATTTTTATAAAGACATCCGTGTGGGGTAATAGCTAGTACGTGACAAAAGTTAAGATCAGAGATATTTGACAGCGTTGTCGTCCTTCCCGAAGCAAGTCCATTCTCTTGCACACAATAGAAATTTAATTTTGCCACAGAAGATATGGAATTATTACGTTTAAGCTTACACAGTACACTAATGGAACATGCATGTCGATCGATGCAATATATAGAGAGGATATTTATTTATAGTCCTAAATGGATGACAGGAAAATGCAATTTTTTATTCCTATTTAAAAACAACATTGGAAATCAGTCATATTTCTAAGATGTGCCAATGTTAAAAAAGAATTAATATTTAGTTGGAAAGTTGGTATCATTTAAATTAATCTAGTGAAATAAATACGACATAAGACCTGAAGCGTGAGAAATATGAAACGTGGAGGACGAATCTGAATACTGAAATTACAGCACAATTACGTCGCTGCGTATTTTTAAACTAATTTGATTGACACTTTCGAGGGGGTTGTTAGGCTTACACTGTATTAATTATGCTTTTAATTGAATCGCGTAATTGAAGAGTCGCGCCAGATTAACCCAATTAAGCTCGAATTAGTTTGTTTGTGTATTCAGTATCCTGTTTAAAAATACTTCTGGGAAAACAAAACCTAGTTATCAAATAATAACCGCAATTAAGGATGAAAATTATTTGAAAAATAATCTTCACCATTGCCATTGATGTAATATTGAGCAGGAAATGACAAAAACGTCCAATCTGTTTTTCGCTTTGTGGGTCACGGCCACGAAAAGCTTAGGCTCGTAGGCAACACCATTACCATTGAGATAGGTTTTCTTTTTCACAAAGCAGTTAGGAGATGAGGGTCTTGCATTAAAAACGAATAGGGCTCTGGGGCGAAATTGCAGTCCGATTTGACGTAGAGACAGAACCATAGCAAACTGGAACTGAATATCAGTTGGCTTATAATTGCTTCGTATTGAAAACTGGCATTTGATTGGTACAAACTCAACTCTTCGAGTAGAATTCATTAATGGCCGCAAAGCTTCCAGAACTGAACTTTTTAGGTAGATATTTGAAGATTATTTAAAATAAAATAGGGACATTGATATGCCCAATAATAAAATAATTTTTGACGAGGCTCTCTAGATATTAGCAATTCATGTGTTCTTGTTTAAAGATAAACTAGAAAGAAATAAAGCTGCAGCATTTTCATTAAATATTCCAGAAGATTTAATATTTGACTAGCAACGTAGCAGGGTTGGCAATTTTCCTGATGAAAATGTTGTTTATCTTAGCTTAAGGTAGGCAACACTATTTATTATTTTACTAGCATGAAACGTTTTTGATGGAAAAGTGGTTGAATTGATAAGTTTAAAAATGAGAAGAGCGAAGCTCAGAAAGACTTTGGCAGCTAAGTTCCAGAGTAAGAGTATGTAAACTGCTGAAGTGCGTTAGAAATGCTATAAGAGAATAAACGAATAAAATAAATGCCTTATGAGTGATATTCCCAACGGTTTAGCAATTTTATGGAGCGCATAAATTCTCCGGGAATTCCTTTACCGTTTACCTGTGTTCTTGTCAAAGTCTGAGTTTTAAATTAAATTCCACATCATTTCAGTGTTGGTACAATTTTACATGTATAACTCCGGCGAGTTTTGCTTTACAAAAGTGTAATAATATTTGGCACACATCTAAAATGTAACTCAAATTTTTGAGGGTTGGAAGTTAAAATGTCTATTATGATATTTAAGGAAAAATTTTCTGCTCTCTTACTTTTATAATCGTTCCAGTGCGAAATTCTGTAGAGATGAGTCCTAACTAAATATATATTTTTTCTGTTTTGAATAAGAAAAAAATGAGGCGTGACCATCATACGATTTTCTTTTATAGCGTAATTTGCACACACAAATTTCAGTAGACAGTGACAATTACTTTAATAATATATAACGCCAAAATAATAGTTATTTACGACAACAGGCCGATAGCTAAACGTTTGTGGCCGAGCTAGTACATCACTATCGAGTCCGTTAGGGCGAGACACGTGAACCTGCGAGGTCATAAACGTTAATACCGTGTGTCGTATTTTTTTTTGTATACTGAACAAGAACCAGAATAATTTTGATTTGATTTTATTTAAGAATTGCCCTAAAGTACTTGCTTTATAAATGCTGCGACTCTTGTCATACGTTTGGCCGTACTGAAGTATATTGTTGCTGACGCTATCCATGTCAAATGTGAGGTTAGGTTTTGCGTCATTTGTGTCAGATTGACGAAAAACCTACTCTGCTAACATCGACTGACAGTGCCAGCAATAATATACTTCAGTACTGCTAAACTTATAATACGAATCACAGGCTAAGTGCTACCGGACGTCGTCAAAAGCGTCGTTATGTGCTACCGGACATCGTCAAGGGCGGTTGTTAAATACTACCGGCTTAGGTCATAAGAACCTACCTACTAGACTCGTTGCTAAGCTGGTAGATAGTATCTACTAGGGTGACTATATGCCAATTTGACGTATTTGTTCTTTCCAGGGACCGGACAGATCATTGTTCCCTCTTAAGGTGGCAAACAGTTTGTCCGTACCCTAATTGTTGCCCCCTCTCACTCGATAATGTTTTAGAGTGAAAGGGGACAACGATATGTCCATAGCCTGGAAAGGACAAACACGTCAAATTGACATCAAGGCACCCAAATATCTACCAGACCAGTATACAATAGTAAGTTGTATACCAAGGCACTGAAGCTTTTTATCACGAATGTGGATTTAGTATAATATACCACATTATGTTTTTTTAAACCGTGAAATTACAATATTTTAACCGACTTTTGTAGGTTATGTTGACATCAGTTGACGTTTACCTATCGCCCCGCCGCGCCACCTACAAAAACTAGTAAAACAATGGATTACTTGACGGACTATTTCTCGTATTTTAATGACCATTTCGAGGTTCTTCGCTGCCGAAAATTTTATTATTACACGTGTAAAACTGTATATATTTACAAAGATTACTGATTTTTATAAGTATTTTTAAATTCAAGAAAAGAACTAAGTAACGAAATTTTAAAAAATCGATCGTTTCCAAAAGTACACATTTTGCATAAGTTATAGACAATTTCCAAACATTGCTAGCACCTAACAACCCTTAATAATTGTCGTACTTTGGAATTTTTGTATAAATTTTAACAAAAGTTATAGACAATTATGAAACATATACAGGGTGTTTCGGGAGGTAATGGAAATATTTTAAGGTTATGTCTAGGAAGCCAAAATAAGCAAAATAAGCTCTCATATTCAAGTCCGAATTTGATTTGTTTCAGAAATACTTTGATTAATTGTAATTTAAAAATTAAATCAAATTTATTACAAAACTAACAAAACAAAACAAAAAAATCACAAATTGCATTAATTCACAACAAATTTTCGAAAACATCACCGCCCACTTGAACTAGAGTTTTAGTGAACGATGATTTGCTACTAGTTCAATTTATAAATGCGCAAATAAGTGTATCAAAGTGGACGGTGATGTTTTCGAAAATTTGTTGTAAATGAATGCAATTTGCGTTGTTTTTTGTTTTTTTTTTAGGTTTGTAATAAATTTTTATTTAGTTTTTAAATTGCAATTAATCAAAGTATCTCTCAAACAAATAAAAATCGGACTTGAACATATGAGCTTATTTTGCTTATTTTGGCTTCCTAGACATGTCCTCAAAATATTTCCATTTCCTCCCGAAACACCCTGTATATCACTGTTTCAAAATAGTAATCCTAGCATTCATTTTCGATTTTTTTTTAATACAAAAAGCTATACGTCTTACAAAGAAACCTTTTTACAAAAGTTATAGACTATTAGAAAATGTATAGCATTGTTTCAAGAAAAATATTCACATTATTAATTTTTGGAGTTTTTGTTAAAATTTAATACTTATTTAGAATAAAAAAAAATGTTAAAAAACCTTTTTGACAATTACGTAATATATAACACCGTGTTAAATTTGGTGTTACAATTGCGAATATTTAAATTTTGAGATTATTTAAAAAAATATATTTCTTGCATAAAACATTTTAAACAAAAGTTGCAGATATTTCATAGTATAATATCTTGTTTACAAAAACATTTCAATAAATTATAAAAATTCTTGAAAAACGGAAGAACGCATAAGGGTAAAGTATCACTTTCGGTTGGTCGATTTTAGCCAAAATTCACTGAGATCCCCGAATTTATATTACAAACGTAGATATAGATTTTTAAGGCCAATCGATTGTGTAAACCGATGTTTTTATTTGTTCATTTTTTTTATAAATACCAAGATATAAAATTATAATATATACTCGTACAACGGGAAAGATATTTCTAAAAGCAAACTAAAATTGACTGTTTTTCAAATAGAACACTATATTCAGGCAGTTTTTCATGGATATGCTAATAATTTTAATATAGACTTATTTGCGTATAATTGCAATACTTTTATAGATATTAACGAAACATGCAAGAAAAAATATGTTTTTTCTGAACAACGCTTCGAATGTGGTATTGATGCTAGAATTCTGCAAATAGAAAGCCCTGTATATCTCTGTAGTTTTGAGAAGCTCTTTTAATGATATTTCTTCTCATATTCTATTTCATACCGCAAAATCTACCCGTTCTTAACATATTTAAGACTGAATATAAAAAAGCCTCTTAAGATGGTCTATTTAAAGGCTAACGTTTAAATACTTGAACCCTTTGAATACTACAAAAGCCAAACTTTAGAAAAGAACATACGTGAAAAAACGAGAAATTCAGGAGTTAATAAGATCTAGTATCGAAAGAAATACCAACATATTGTCAACATCTGTTGAATTGAAAAATGGGTTAGTTTAGTATTTATCTATTTTTATTTGGAAAACTGAATCAAACCAGATCTATACAGTGTCATATCAACGTTTCCTAATAAACAAGAACAACAGTATTGTTTCCATAGCCACCGTTCCAGGATTCAGAAGGCTTCGAGCAGATTCGACATTGGAAATACAATTTATTCTGTTCAGCGAAATATTAGTAAATAGAATAACTGTCTAACAGTTAAAAAACAAAATTGGTAATTTAGATTGCTTCTAGGTGCAATTTACTCCAGAAACTAGGAGAAAAATGTTAATATTTAATGTAATTTAAATAAAGAAATTAGCTGTATTCATTTTGCTTTTTATATGAACCGTTTCATTTATATTTCAAACAAATTTAAAACCATAAAGTAAACTAATTCCAATATAGAAAATTGAAGAATATTGATAAATTAGCTTCTCCAAATAGTTACAAATTTAAACATTATTTCCGAACAGCACATTCAATCAGTTTCTTCTGTAGAGAGCTTTTTGAAATTGTATATAAATTAGTCAGTACTTAATTCTTTAAAAATATCTAGGAAAATACCTTCACGGTGAGTGGAAAGTATGAAATAATGGTAACTGGCTTTAATATTCATTTTATGAAAAAGTACTTTCAATAATTGGTGTTTATAAATATTTAGCCGATTTAATAATTCTGTTTTCAGCAAAAAATTACTTACCTAGTAATAGTAATTTTAATTTAGTTTAGTATCATATAGATAACAATTTTGAGAAATGTATTCAGGTCTTGCAAAGTGTAGACTTGTGTTTTTAAGTACATTTGGCAAGAATATTTCCATACGTGTAGTAACTTGTACATCCCCAATGTGTCTAATTTAAAAAAAATTATTTTGCATATATGATACATGTTTTATAAGTTGCTTATATTTCAACATAAGAGCCTTAGGTAACCGCCTGTCCTATAAACGACTCAAAATGTACATAACACACTCGTTGCTAAAATATAATGATAGTTATAAATAAACATGAGTATAAATCTGATGCAACACCAAGTGTAACCTTATTTTTCGTTTTGAGCAAAGTAACTAATATGCGTGAAATTGTTTTAAAATAGTTCGAATGCAGAAATTTTATAAAATATTTGAGTTCATACAGTGCTCCTACTTTATATTTTTTGGGATAACTTTAAAATGTGAACTTTCTACTGGTGTTTTGACCTTAAATTATTTTATTAACTATATTTAATTTTTAAATAATATTTTAATCAACACGATTTAATGATTTTTCCTTATTATACCGTATGTTAAGAGTTTCTAGTCAAAATAATGGGTACCTATTCACTGACTTCTTTCTAAATTCTCGCTATATTTAGCAATAATAAATGCCGGATGGTATGTTTATCTTGTAAACAGTTGTGTATATCTTGCATTAGAATTTCAAACTAGGTCAACTATTTGCGTATTTACGTATTAAACAAACCCAAGCCCTTCACCATATCAGTGTTACGATAATATATTCAGCGAAGTTAATAAACCCTAACAATGGGAAAATCCAGTAAAAACAATAGAAATTCAGAATTTTCAAAACTGCCGAGCATTTTCCGACCACGCACACCTGTGGCTTTTCGAAACCCAAAACCAAAGCCAGCCGAAAAACCCACTACCAAGCACTGAATAATTTACCGAACTTGAATTAATTATCGCGGGCACCAATCAATGTCATCGCACTGCACTGTTTAATTTTGCAACAATCCGCGCTAATGGAAACGCGGTTTTGAAGCTTCCTCAAACATAAACTTCCTTCGCCGTCGTCATGCCAAGATTGGCCATTTTCGGTAGCTTTCGGGTGCAGCGAGTTTCACGTGCGGCGCGAGCCCTTGCCCTTTGATGATCGATTCGCATGACGCAGGTACGTCATTTTAAATTGATGAAAATCGTTGCCGGCGCTTCTGTAATCGTATGGTTTAATTATGCAGCGATGCTGTTTGTACACTGATTGTTGCCAATCGTGGAGCTGGGGCAAGGTCGCCAGACGGGGTCTAAGTAAGGTCAATCTAAGTTTTTAAATGGGTGTTGCTGTAACAAAAAGTGTCAAAAACGACAACAGAACTTATCAAACTAGGATAGAAGCAATTTCGGTGATGTTATGCGCTCCATTGGGCTTGATTCGTTGAGCTAATGGGCAAATTTCCTTTGGGTCCACTGATTCAGTGATCTATTAACAGACAAATTGTGCGATCAGACAGCTGCTATTTGTAAATATTTATTTATTGTCTGCGTTTTGGGGGACTGATGAAGTCAATTTGGATAAAACGGTTCGATATTGATAACTACGTCTAATTGTTTCGATTGAATTTTTCTACGCTGCCCTCGTGCTCCTCAGTCCTCAGAAAGGATGTGATTGTTCGTAGCCTATTAGCTGAGCGAGCAAACCTTTAAAGGAAATTGCGCACTGTCGTTTGAATCTCTACAAGTCTATGAACAATTTGTAGTATAATTTATAAAAATAATAATATTTATTTAAAGCTCAATTTTATAGCTTCGTCATGGTATGTACATAATGCAGTGTAAAATTTAATTAACCATTAAATTCGTAAAAAACATTCGTCTAAAATATAAAATGAATTTTGCGTTAATATAGTAAGAGCCCTTTTTGATTTTGGCGTTTACGGCTTAGATTTTCCTTGTGAATTTATGCCTTTTCCATTTTATTACTTGCCCAATGGAATTTTAGAGAGTAGAGCAAAGTTAACTCTGTAGTTTTAAAAAGAGACGAATGGCCAACATTTTGGATGGGATTTCACTTCATGGCAGCTAGTTAACAAACTAAGGCGTTTGAGCTTCGGTCGTGGGCCACATTTTGAAATTTGTTTTCCATTTATTTTTTCAAAATTATCGAATGCTTGGAAGTGTTTCCAGGTTCCTGTAGCGGTGACGCAGTTATCTTCCTCCAAGATGCAGACCGTGCAATTTACATTTTTACTGCTCACAATCGTGGGAGATATCAACCCTAGGGTAGGCGTTTTTGGTTTTGCTTTTGGGGTAGTGTAGTAATTTTGTGCGATTTGTGCCTAGGCCTGTCAGGAAACGCTAAGCACGCTTCGCTTGGTACCTTCATACTGAATTTTTCCTGAAACATTCTGTCACATGGAAACTGTTTCGCAGAAGCCAAAGAATTTCCTGCATTTGAGTTCCGGCGAGCTCTTTTATTCCTTCTCAGCAAAGCCATTACTGCCCCAAGGTAAGCCCGATAGCAATGGCTGCGTTAGGGCATTAGCTCTATGTTACAATTTTTATATTTAATTGTGAGTTGGGGGTAAAATATTTCTAAGGAAAGTACCTTTTAGGTGCTTAAGGCAGCCAGCGAAAGGTGTTTAAATATTATTTTGATAGTACAGACTATGTTTTATACTTATGAAGTTTTTCAAATGCCTGTCGACAGGCTTCCCTTTTATTTATAAAATTAAAGATTAACCTTTTTCCAGCGACTGAAAGGCTGCATGTGAGATAGGGTGAGTTTTCGATGATTGACACTTGCGGAGTTCCGGTAACTGTTTTATGATTATGGTCCTGATACTATTGTAATCGCAATTCACTTTTGACCCAAATTTCAATAATTTCCTTTCAGTATTTAACTTTGTTCATTGTATTTATCTTTTGTGCCTAACATAGCTCTCGCATAATTTAGTAACATAGAACTTACTGGATCGTTTTGCATTTGGCGACCCAGTGTAACATTTGTTGGTACCTTATTTAAACAAAGCATTAAACTTTGAGTTAGTAATCACCATGTTTGGGAGTGCCACGCATATATTAACATATATTTACCTTGTGCGTTTTGAATTTAGCGGCCCAGTTTAACTTTTTAGTGGCCACTTCGAACTGATTGTAACATTTATGCTAGTGATGGGCTTATTCGAATCAAAAATATCCGGTTATCCGGTTATTGAAATAACCTGTGTAACTCGGTTTTCGTTCCAAGTATTCGGATGAAAAATAACCTCATCCTGATACGTACTACGTTCCGCGTCTCAGCGACCTGCGAGTGATCGAAATTCTGTAAATAATACGGCATTCATAACTCATATAACCTTTTCTACGTATGTACTTGATTGACCCAAGTGAGGCTGGCGGCTGCTCGTTGATGTTATTAAGACATTTGAGACTCCCAGTCGACGAGTTAAATTTATGGGGCCGTTCCTATTAAATATAACGTTCTGCTGACTATGAGATTTGCCGAAGCTGTGTTGGTATTAATTTATAACGGCCTAAATTTTTGCTTCGAAACGCGGTTGATTATGCCTAATAAGGGATAAACAGAAAGCGAAATAAGATTTTCCAATATCGTAAAAGATTTATATTTAATTTTTAATAACGGAGCAGTCGGGACAAGAAGTGAATTTCGATGTTGAAAATTTTAAGTGTGCGTCCTTAGAACCGCGGAAGGCTGAACGTAGATAAATGATGGATTCTAAAATATACCGGTATGATGTGCAAGCGAAAAGGGAAGGGTGACTACTAGACAATTTTAGGAACTAAAAATAGATTCAATAGATACTTTGTATTCGCATATTTATAATTTCTTTATGATTAGTATTGATATAGCTATTCTCAATGGTTTAAACTCCTTAGAAATCAAATAAAAATCATTTATACAATTATTATAATTAACGATTAACTGAGTTCCTGTGCTATCTGCAAGTTACGATGCCGATGCAGATGACGGTGAACCGCCAACCGGCAAACCGGCTGACTTAATCGAAACGAATCGAGAGCCAAAATTGATTCGAATGATTATTCAAATAATCAATCGGTTATTAATATGATTCGAATACAAATAATTCGGTTATGAAAATTATCCGGTTATGCCCATCACTAATTTATGCCCAAGCTTCTTTGCATTGATGAGCCTGGTTTAATGTTTATCTTCATTTGGTGGTATTATTCAACTATATTTAAATAGTTTAGCATCATTAGTATTCCCTACTATTATTATATTATGAGTCTAGGTTAGTGTAAGCTAAAACCCCAACAAGGTGACTAAGTTTTAATTAGACTCTTAGTTCAAGTGTGTTTTTTTGTTGTCGTGGCTAACCACAGGCGCCCTTTTGTACATTGCTTCATTTTTTTCATTGAATAACCTTAAGAATTATTGCCTGACCCTTACGCATGACAACAAATCGCCGAAAGTTTCAGTGAGTCAGGGTTCTAATCGCATTTTGTTGAAGGGCAGTACAATATATTCTTAATTTTGATTTTAAATGTATTAAGAGGTAAATTACTAACGTTCTTTGACAAAAGATCATATAATTTAGTTCCCAAATTAATACTATAATTGATGTTTAGCCTATAAAATGGCAAATTTATGTATCTTCCTTTTTCTATTATTACGAGGCCAGTCGTAAATGAATTGAACCAAAGAAATATGCAATAAGTAGAATCTTATTTTACTAAATTAAAATTGATTAAATTGATAGAACTTCAAGAAAGTATATTTGGTACCCTGATATGTTGACAATTAGTCAACACTATTTAATACGTATTCCAATTACAATAATTATTTCGAAAAGCGGCAAAAAGAAAATGTACTTGAAATTCAATTTGCAGTCCTTGCTCCTATTGCCTGTATGTCAAACCTAAGTATCTTTACAGCCCCTTTCCCTTTTAAGCTTACCCCCTGCGTCAGTCTGTAGGGCAGCTCGTGCATGGAGCAAACAAGATATGCAAGAACATCCCATCTATTTTTCGTTATTTATTGTCCTCACATTTGGCTTATCGGTCACACATGAAGCAGATCAACCACGAACTGTATCAATCAAGGAGGACACCCACGATCAACATAGCTACATAATACTCAATTTATTGGTAAGTTGCATATCCTTTGTTTTATTCCTATAATTGTTTTGTTGTTCCTTTATAGCATACCGACCATCATTTTGGGCCACCCTTCGTATTGAAGTTTTAATTTGATGTACATATTATGTATTCTATTATTGTTTTACGAATTGTATATATTTCAATATTACTGAAGAACAATTCTTCGACCTAATTCATTTATTTTACCTAACTCGTTTATCGTCTTTGTTTTGTATCCTTGCGGCCACTGAACGGCATTCAACTGTGTAAATTGGAACCTTATTTGAAACATACTAAGAGAAAGTAATAGAAAATAAAAACCGACATAAGAATTAACACAGTCAAGTCAAATAACTTTTCTAATAAAGCCGGAGTCAGACAGGGTTGCACCTTATCGGCAATTCTGTTATAGCGAACACATCATGCGGATGCTGGACGGATGGCGAGGTTGATAGGAGGGAGAAAGATCAGCAATCTTAGGAATGCAGCGGATACATTTATTATAGCATCACGTGAAGAAGAGCTGAAAGAAATACTGGATGGTTGAAAATCATTAGCGAAAGATACGAACTGAAACTAAACTCGAAAAAAACAAAAGTTATGATAATATATCGTGTGCATAACAACCAACCATAAGTTTAAAATATTTTAGGTTATGAAACGGTAGAAAAATTCAATTATCTTCAATTATGTACCTAGCTATTGTAAATCTTGTGATGTGGTTGGATAAGTTTTTAAAACGGAATGCAAAGTTTAAAATTGCCATAAGTTGCTTTTCTGTGATCTTTTGAAAATATTTTCAAATGCTTTTCGGCTTAAAATGTTTGTCTGAACATGCAATTTTCGTTTTATATAAAGATTGCCCTTTAAAGTTGGTTGCTACCTGTATATTCAAACTGCTTTTGTTCATAGTTTTATTACAGTTGATGATTGCTGAAACGAAAAAGCAATTGCCAGGAATTTCTTACAAATTGAAATAGTAATTCATGTATCGAAACTATTGTAAAAATGATAGATTCGAACATACCTCGCTTGTCAATTCTGCATACTCATGTTTATGATTCATCAGCACTTTCAACAACCAAGCAAAAAACGAAAATATTTTCATACGAACAATGCAGTGCTCTACGAGTATTTGTTTTTGATTTCATTCTATTTAGGTCTAGAACTATTGTGTACAATCAATAATAGTATAGACGTGCTTTAAGCTTTTGTTATGCATTGAAATCATTGTCATTAGTTCACGGTGGTGGTGGTCTGGTTTCGAACCCACCGACTTAGCGAGGTATGGCTCATATTACAAATTTTATTAATAATCGTTTTCCTATTCCTTTTCGGACTACTTCGAACTGATTTTGTTGCTGAATAAAAATATTTAACCATTAATTTAAAAAACAACATGTGTTGGTCACGAATTTGATTTTAGACAATTTTTCATCTATTGCTGTACATAATATGTAACCCAAACAAAAGCTATTAGTTCGCTGCAGTTTGGGATTTGGATGCTGTTTAAGGAATACTCGGTTGAGATGTATCGGCACATGTATACGTTCAATCTGGTTTGCAATTATTTAGTAGGCCTCGTATGCAGAGTTGGGAAAATTACTTTTAAAAAGTAATTAATTACCAATTACCGCCCAATGTAGTAATTTAATTACCAGAGATTCAATTAGTCACAGGAAATAGTAATTCAATTACCAATTACTTAGTAATTGTAATTGTACAACATCAATTACTTTTTCAATTACTTTCAATAAAAATTATTGTCATATAGTTGTATTTAGTAGAATTTTCTTGCAAGTTGCAACTATCATTAGTGTAGTGTCGATTCGTAATCGTAATCTAAAAATGCTTAATTTTTATGTTTTGTTAACTATAGTAACCTAATACTTTATCACTCTTGAAGGTTTTTATATAATTAAATGTTCTAGCTACATGCACCGTTCACCATAACCAAAAGTTTTTCGTTTGTTTTGATGTAAGATGTAAGTAAATAAATAGATTCAAGGATAACAATTATACAGGGTGTCTCAAAAAAATGGGACACCGATTTGGCATAGATTCCTTAGGTTATAATAAACCGATTAAACCTAATATACTTTAGTACAAAGTCCTTTCAGTAACAAGGTATAGGGACTTGGAAGTTCAAAACTATATATTTTTTTATATTAGTTTCCGCATAAGTTATCACTTAAGTTGAGCTTTTTATCACGATTGTGCATTTAGTTGCCGAGGCCCGAAGAGCCAAAGCAAATAAACCACACAAGGATTGAAATGGAACTTCCAGGGGCACATTGTTTTTTTAAAATCGAGAAATCGCAAAGTTACAACATTTTAACCAACTTTTATAGGTTACGTTGACGTCGGTTGACGTTTACCTATCGCCCAGCCGCCTACAAAAGGTTGTAAAACAATGGATTACTTCACTGCCGATTTCTCGTATTTTATTTGATGATTTCGACGTTCTTCACTGCCAATTAAAAAAACATTTTTTTTCGAATATTAAGAAATGTCTTATTTAATTTTGGCTAGATTTTGTAAAGATATTAGAAAAAATAGCACGCTGAATACGTTATGAAAGTGATTTTTCCATGTTCGTGATAAATTAATCCACTCTCTTTGCATCACTCGCTCGTAAATTAAACGTTGAAAAACTTTCACTTTTTTTTAACTTGTAGAACAATCTATTATTAAATACGCTTAACATGAGGCTGAATGACGAAAATATGTAACTTACCTAAGTATACACGGTGGAGCATTGGATTTCTTAAGTGTTTGACAGCAAATTTCTATTTAGATTTTGTAGAAGAACGATCCAATTGGCGCAACTTTAGCATTTTTTGTTGGCTCTGTTCGAAAATACTTTTTTTACCCCTTTATACGAAAGTGACATTTTCTGCCGCCTGTTAGGGGTTTCCCGAAAATATACGTTTGGTTTCCTGGTAGGAGTGACGAGAAAAGTTTGAGTTGGCTAAATATATAAATACAATATATGTACCGGGTGGCCAATTAAGAAGGGCACTCGGCCCTATCTCAAAAAGTAATTGTCGTAAAGACTTGGGGTAAAAAAATTTATGACTAAAACGGCCCAGAGAAAATGCTGGAAATTATTTTTAAGTTTCTAGAATGGCCACCAGGGGGCGTAATCGCATTCTTTAATTTTAAATCCCGTTTTTTGAGAAATATTCTTGTATTACAGATAGCTAAACTGGACACCGTTTTAAAGCTGAGATAAAATCTATTCTTTTTTGTTAAATTCTTTTTCCTCTATCTCTTAAGGAAAAGTGGTGGGGGGTGTCCGAACATTTTCGGAAAGAAATGTCAATAACTTCAAAATGGCTGAACGGATTTTGTCAAACTTAGAGTCGTTGAAAAGGCCTTTTCTTAGGCTATCAACGCGGCCTTGAGCGGATTGATTTAGATTGCTTGTGTCGCCGCTAGAGGGCGTTTTGCGACAACACTATAAATAAAATGGATTTTCTCAAAAAAATTAAATGCATCGATATCACTTTTATTACAACAGAAGATAGCCAAATAAGGGTCTAACACGCTAGTGAAAACCGCATTTCGATATTTCTTTCCTAACCTAAAATATCAGTAAAAGAAGTTAAAACTCGAAATAATGTCGCATCTTTGGGAATATTTTCAGTATACCTGCCATTATTAAATCCTAATTATCATTCTTTTAGCAAAATATATATAAATTTACTGTTAAAATACCAAAATTATATTTAAAATGTCAATAATAATTAATACTCATTCAATATGATTGAATATTGCCTTTCTGCCCACACGAAAAACTTTGACAGTTGGATGGCGCCTATCAGGATACTCCATCGAATAGATTATAACAGAAACAGTTGCGTTTTCATTGTGCCGAGTGCCCTTTTTAATTGGCCACCCGGTACATATGTGTTTTATTGTTCTATACGATGAGATGTAGAATAAAATGGAATTAAATATTTATTCTATTGCCTATATTATAATCATGAACTTTTTAATAGAAATGGAAAATTACTGAATGTAGATGTTTAATCTTGAATTAAACAGACTAAATATCAGTCCCAAAATTTACAAAATCCAGTTCATAAGTTTTAAACGCAATGCTGATTTCATAATGCACGAAGTTTAAATGCCGCAACCTGCAAGCAAGCAACCTAAGCAAATAAACGGCCTACTATCAGAGTTCAGTGTAACGTAAATGCAGATATAGCGGAAATAAACTGGCTTGAAAACGCTGTTATGAAATGTTATATCGTGACACATAGTAAATTTAAAACACTTTGCACATTAATCGTAGTTCCTAAGCAATTATGTTTGTATAAATAGAACTTTTATTTTTGTAATAAATCAATCTATTATAGTTTGGTTCATTTACATCGATGCTACCCTTCCAAGCCTAAACTTATAAAACATGAGGCTGCGTTTCAGGGTAGTAACAAATATCCTAGTCCCTTTGAGTGACATTGACGACATTATCTTAAAACAAGAGTGCTCAAAACGTTGGGACAAGAACCAGTGCAAGTAACAGAAACCTGATCCAGCCTTCAGGCAATTCTGTTCAGTAGATGTATATTTCAACTATTTTAAAGATTGAGATTGAAGACATTCTTGTATAAACAGATGACTGAAATGCAACAAATTATGTGAATTCTAAGATGTACTGATAAAAAATGACAAAAAGTAATATCAGTTGCTGATCAAGGACGAAAATGAAAGTGTTTTTTGATAGAAAGATTTAAAATTAAAATCATTCGGTAAAAGCAGGGCCTTAACACACACCTTAGAAAAATGTCTGAAAATTAAAGTGGAAAATTTTCCAGCAATTTGTAAAGAATCGGAAATGACTTAATGGTTACTTAAATCAAAAGCTTGAAATCCTGAACAAAAAAAGGATTTAGTAATTTTTCAATTATGAAACTGTTCTATTAATTTGGTAGTACCAATTATCCGTGAATTGATTTTCAATATTTTAAGAAAAGAATCGATTATAAAATTACGTATCCATAGTGAGTTATGCTTAATTTGAGTTCGTTTGTTTAAATTTGAAAATCAATTCAAGATATTGATAGATGTTCGAAAAAATATAAATATTTCACTGAAGCTGAAGGAAGAAAATAATATGAAAGAATGATTTGCTTGTTAAGGAATACATAGCATCTGATGTAATCCAATAAATTATTAGCATAATATAATATAATATAATATCAATAGATTTGCACATGATAAGAGCAATAAGCTTGCATAAATAGATGTATGTTTCTGTTAATACAAACTTGTTATACTACATACTTTTACTTTAAAGGTCACTTTTTTGCTCTAATTAGCATTTCTTTATATAACCTTTATTAAAATTACTGCAGGCATGCAAAACTACCTTAGAATAAAAACAATTGTTATATGACAGGTTCAAGATCACTGTTGAAAAAATTTATAAAATGTGGTTTGGTGGAGAATAAATGTGCTCGTGCTGCGGTAGATTTTTAACTAATACCTCTGTTTAAAAAACTTGTTAGTAAAGGCTTAATTCTATCATCCCTGCTAAAAAGTTCGTGACCGTTCTAATAATGAGCACAGCTTCAAATCAACTTTCTTCGCATGAACCACCATTGCTGACTAGAATATATAAAATATGGCGATTGCAACCCAGCTTTACAAAAGTATCGAAAATGAAACTGTTGCAAGGCAACCTGCCAGGATATGACACCCATGTCTATGGTGTTCGCTCTCATGGTAATTACGCTTGCTCTAATTTGCGGTTTTAAACTATAAATATTTGCTTTTAAATAGAACTGCTACGACGATAGCCTTGACGCTCAATTCTAGTAGGCGGAAGACGTCATTTATACGCATTAATATTGTTATTATTATGAAGAATAACCTTGTCATTTAGCATTAATATTGATATTGGAAGACCTTTTAAATGTCATATATTGTACTATAAAGAACTGGTACACTTTTATACATACGAAGGTCGATCAAAATAGTGCAAATAGCATTTATAACAAAAGAAGTATTTTACAGAACTTACAATCTAAACTGGAGGGCAATTTAAAAAGATACCAACATTTTTATCAATAAAATTGCTTACAATTAACTTTTATTTAAAATTATGTTTCGTCCAAGTAATTATTTGTAGTTCATTTACAACACCGTTGGTTTTGGAACGCCAGGCAGTGCCTCAGGAGTTGCTACAAGGTGTGACTAAGAAATAACCGGACATTTCAATTCTACTCATAGGGCATCGTCTAGCGTGGATTTAGCGCGCATCACAAATCCATACAAACTGATAAATTTCAACAACATATTTGGCATGCTCAAAAATCGGGTATATTATGTATGTTTCTTAGAAAAATGTATTTCAGAGCTACTGACTTGATGAAAGCTCCCTATATTTTCTAATTCTACGTGGAGTGTTTAGTACATAATATGTAACTGTCCGAATTCTCATATGAAGGCTTTGATATTCACTCAAACCGTTAAGAAATTTGTAACGAAAATAATCTATCACCCACCTTATGCTTCGCATTGAGCAAGAGGTAGCTGTTTTTTTTAAATAAGCGTTGCTGTAGGATTGTATGAATACAACGATGTATCTCGTAGAGAACTATAGCTTATAAGAAGCAATAATTTGTGGAATTTTTTTAATAACATCTTGCATAGTGGAATAGGTTTCAGCATTTAATTTGCTCTAATATCTTGAAACACCTTCATAAGGCTGAGTACACATTCACCCATTGTTTACTCAATTGATTCTTTCAAATGCTTTGAGTATTTGCGTTGTTAGGTTTTCAGACGGCACGTAACCCAACACGATCTCATACTATATTAATGAGGAAAAAACATTACGAAGTACAGTTCCGATGTTTATCAGCAATGTCCAGGCTTGTTACTATGTACAAACAATGCATCACAACAATAGATTAGTTCTTAGTAAACAGAAGGCGTTGTCAGTCACAGTGGCGGTTCGTGATAATTGTTTTAGGGGGGCTCTCGATTTGACAACTGCTTGAAATATTTTTTATTCGCAATCACATTGTAATGTGTCAATTTCATGACATGTCAACAGCTGGTAACTAGATGATTACTGAAACTAGCGGGGAAATTATTACATACCCCAATAGTTATTTTTAGACGACCACGTATGAAAGTAACATTATCGCGACAGCAGCCTACTACAGAAAGTTGACAATTTCATACACTAGCACGATATGAAAATAACTATTTCATGACAAGCGTCGAAAGTAGCAAATATCGTGCGAGTGTTGATTAGACAAACGAGGGCGTAGCGAAGCGAAGCCCGAGTGGATCTAAGACACGAGCACAGATATTTGCACTTTCGGGCGAGTTATGAACACTACCTATTTTTTAGACGACCACTCAAAGTAAATTCTATTTTTAAGAATTGTTTTTATTTCGTTTGCAAAATTGATCGTTATATTATTATTGGTACAATTATAAAAAATTAGAGCTTGTTGGAAGCAGAGTAACGAATAAAGCAAAAGCGTCTGTATTATTTAAATCACGGTCTGCTTAATTGTGTGACATACGTCAAAGTGACGTTTGTCACAAAATTAAGCAGGCCGTGATGTGAATAACTTTGTGCCGTTACGATATGACTAGCACGATATAATATCGTGCTAGTGTATGAAATTGTCAACTTTCTGTAGTAGGCTGCTGTCGCGATAATGTTACTTTCATATAAGCCGTTCAAGACCTTTTTGGGACAGAGTTGGCTATGATTTTTTCTCTTCATGTTGGACTAACTGATTCGATGATGTAGCGGATGCATTTTTTTTTCTGTCAGTGTCTGGTCGACATTTTCTTGCCACCACATTGCCAGATTTATTATTTTAATATTCATAAGAAAATAAATGATTTATCAAATGTGCAAAAATAATTTTAATTTCCGTCAAAGGAAAAGTCAAAATGCCCAAAATAATTTTGTTACAACAAAAAACTGCCATTAAACGATGCTACTTCCAATTTCAAACGGACAGACCAAATTTAAAAGAACGCGAGTTGATGTGGAGACTAGAGAACATCAGGCAACAATGTACCTATTCAGAAAATATAACCTTAAACTGAAAACAACCTAACCTAACACAAAAAGTGTCAATTTCCATGAGGGAGTTTAGTTGCAACAGAGGTTCTGCCAACAAAATTACTATATGGTCATAGCCTCACCTGACCCAAAAAGATCGTGAACGGCTTATACGTGGTCGTCTAAAATAGTTATTTACTATACAAGTGGGATAACAGTATCATTAATATACGTGTGTGTAAGTTACAAACGAGTGCGTAGCACGAGTTATGTAAGCACACAAGTATATTAATGATGCATTATCACACATGTATTGTACAAAATTTTATCTACGACTGCCTAAAATTGAGAAAAGTGCATTAAGAGAAATGTCAGATCTGTCATTTTCAAAACTATTTTAGTAGGCAAATGTCATTATGTCATTCATTTGACACTATTTCAGTTACGTAATGAAGTCATTACACAACTCAGTTGCGTAATGAAACCATTACATAACTGAGTGGTGTAATGAGCTTCATTACGTAACTGAAATAGTGTCAAATGAGTGACGTAATGCGTTACTTATCCCACTGGAGTAGATAAATAATATTACATACCTGAAGACTGGGTTGTTTTCATGGTAACAAAAATATTGAGTGAGTTGTTTTCATGGTAACAAAAATATTTGCTACATCAAGATATCTATTATTCAGAATTCAATTGTAGTTATTTTTAAAATTAGATGATTGCGAATAAAATAGTATACATACCACGGAGAAAAGTTTCATTCCTGTCTCGAGATAGAATTAACTTCGACGCTGCGCGTCTCGGACGCGTAGCGTCGAGGTTAACTTTATCTCGAGACAGGAATGAAACACTTTCCACCTCGGTATGTAATATACTATTGTTTCATCACATTTAATTGCCAAAAATTCGCTTTCATTAATTTGCTCCTTAATTTCTTGACGACATACTGCAAGCATACTGTCCAGAATTTCATTTTATACAGTTTTTAATGTACTTTTTAAGATTGTACCCAATTCTGAAGAAAAATATAGTAATTGTGGGAGAACTACACAGTTTTGAGAGTTCTCTCATCATGTCGTCTTATTTCTATTCCAGCGTTCCGCAAAATTTTATACAATTTATTATTTACTTTATTATACAGAATGTCACCGGATTGGGTCACAAAGAGGGAAAAAAGTTTATTTTTGACTTCTCAAAAAAATGCTATTTATAAAAACCCTGCTTGTTCTCAAACTCCTGGAACACACATGATTTTTTATCCAACTCTAACAGGTAATAAATTATTAATCTTTTTAAAACTAATTTTTGACTTAAAAAAATTATTGCCACTGTGTCAAAATGTATTATCGAAATTTAATTTGGTAGTGATTACGTGTTTCCCGTAGATGTTGACGAGCAAAAAGTGGTTAAAATGCGAATACGGAAGAATTCTTAATGAATAATATTTAAAAAAAGTAAGTCTTCATAAAACCTTATTTAAAAAAATCACTCTTTTAGCTGCAACATAAAAATACATGTTCAGAAGTTTTTATTCGTATAATGCACCTACATAATAACAAATTTCAATTCGAGATCTGAATTCATTAAAACTTCTTCGAACTTCCTCTATCGATAAAGATTGTATCGCATTTGTTATTCTTAGTTTTAACTGTTCCTCGTCGTGTTCTAATGGTTCACTATAAACAATTTGTTTCAATCGCCCCCACGAATAAAAATCCAAAGTTGACAAATCTGGGCTCCGTGGTGGCCATGAAATTCGACCATTCCGTGGTATCCATTTTTTACCAAACTCAGACGTTATCCAATCGCAAACAATTCGAGAATAGTGCGCTGGGCATCCATCGTGTTCGAAGTACATTGAATTAGTGTAAAAGAATGGTAGTTCATCAATTTGTTCACTAAAAAAATTTTGCAGCATTTCTAAATAACTATTCCGATTTAAATTTACATTGAAGAAATACGGTCCAATCACACCATTATATGTGATAGCGCACCACACATTCACTTTTTTAAAATGTTGACTCCGGACTGGAATGGTAAAATGTGAATCATTATCACTCCAATAGCCACAATGTTGTGATGCGACAACCCCATTGGTGGAAAATGTCGATTCGTCAGAAAACACAATGAATTTGTGAAAACTTCTTTCATTTAAAATTTCATTTCCTACCCACAAACAAAAATCCAAGCGTTTAGATTCATCCCCTACTTCTAGGGTTTGCCTAAATTGTGGTTTAAACGGTATAATTTTGTTTTCTTTAAAAATTCTTTGAATATGTGATTTACTTACACCAATTTGTAATGCTCTTCTTCTAAGTGATAATTGGGGATTTTCTTCAACAGAGCTTAAGGCTAGAATAGAAGCAGTATCGTTTTCGTTAAGCCTCTTTTTGTTTTTTTTTAATATTTGCAACAGAACCAGTTTCTAAATATTTGATGACTAATTTCCGTACCGCAACACGAGAAACACTTATCTCTGGATTTTTATAAAAATGTTGTAATTACTGAAAGGTAGCATTCATCACCTGGGTAACAGTTCCGTATGCGGTGAAACGCCAAAAATTAGTTTTTTTTTCGGGAAAAGTCCCTAATCGATAGATTTTACTCCAAAGAACACGATTCCGCTGTCGGAGCGTGGTTTTTTCAACTATTTCTTTTGATTTTCTAACCTCAAAAGTTTCAACGTATACGGAACAATTACCGCGGGGTTATTATTCCGTATACGGTGAAACGCCAAAAATGCATTAATTTTGGTGGGAAAAGATACTCATTGATAGATTTCACTTCAAGGAACAGGATTTCAATGTCGGAAGGATGCATTTCTCCTCGCATTTCTCAATAATTTTTTTTTAGTTCGAAACCTTTACTTTTACAACTCACAATTGCCCGCTGCCACTGAATATGTGTCAAAAGCCGGTTGACATAAACCATTAGCCTGGACCGCCGCCGAGAGCGCAACGCATTGCGTTGAACAAACTCTCTCTCTTATTTTTTCTCTAAAAAAATTATCAAGACCTAACAACTAACATAAACCATTAACCTGGACCACCGCCGAGAGCGCAACGCATTGCGTTGAACAAACTCTCTCTCGTATTTTTTCTCTAAAAAAAATTATCAAGACCTAACAACTAACATAAACCATTAACCTGGACCACCGCCGAGAGCGCAACGCATTGCGTTGAACAAACTCTCTCTCATATTTTTTCTCTAAAAAAAATTATCAAGACCTAACAACTAACATAAACCATTAACCTGGACCACCGCCGAGAGCGCAACGCATTGCGTTGAACAAACCCTCTCTCATATTATTTCTCTAAAAAAATATATCAAGACCTAACAACTAACATAAACCATTAACCTGGACCACCGCCGAGAGCGCAACGCATTGCGTTGAACAAACTCTCTCTCATATTTTTTCTCTAAAAAAAATTATCAAGACCTAACAACTAACATAAACCATTAACCTGGACCACCGCCGAGAGCGCAACGCATTGCGTTGAACAAACTCTCTCTCATATTATTTCTCTAAAAAAAAATATCAAGACCTAACAACTAACATAAACCATTAACCGGACCACCGCCGAGAGCGCAACGCATTGCGTTGAACAAACTCTCTCTCATATTATTTCTCTAAAAAAAATATCAAGACCTAACAACTAACATAAACCATTAACCGGACCACCGCCGAGAGCGCAACGCATTGCGTTGAACAAACTCTCTCTCTTATTTTTTCTCTAAAAAAAATTATCAAGACCTAACAACTAACATAAACCATTAACCGGACCACCGCCGAGAGCGCAACGCATTGCGTTGAACAAACTCTCTCTCATATTATTTCTCTAAAAAAAAAATATCAAGACCTAACAACTAACATAAACCATTAACCGGACCACCGCCGAGAGCGCAACGCATTGCGTTGAACAAACTCTCTCTCATATTATTTCTCTAAAAAAAATATCAAGACCTAACAACTAACATAAACCATTAACCGGACCACCGCCGAGAGCGCAACGCATTGCGTTGAACAAACTCTCTCTCATATTTTTTCTCTAAAAAAAATTATCAAGACCTAACAACTAACATAAACCATTAACCTGGACCACCGCCGAGAGCGCAACGCATTGCGTTGAACAAACTCTCTCTCATTATTTCTCTAAAAAAAAATATCAAGACCTAACAACTAACATAAACCATTAACCGGACCACCGCCGAGAGCGCAACGCATTGCGTTGAACAAACTCTCTCTCTTATTTTTTCTCTAAAAAAAATTATCAAGACCTAACAACTAACATAAACCATTAACCTGGACCACCGCCGAGAGCGCAACGCATTGCTTTAAACATTGATAGCGGCAAGCGGCACCCACAACATTTTGACATACACGCTGATCGAACTATAAACTTACTTCGCTCGCAGCGGATGCGAAATAGATCGGACCGTGCACCGAATTTCACCCCAAAAGGTTACTAATGTCAAAATAAGACATTGGCATTTTATAACTTGTCAAAAGTTTGAGTGGACGTATCACATGATGAAATCCGCCATTAGTATTCCCGCGGCCATAAGTTTTCCAAATTATAGTTTGTTTATACGGAAAAGAACCATATTTTGACGTTTTTCACAAATTACGATATTCAGAACAGTATTAACATCAAACAATCCAGAACATTTAACAGAGAAATAAATATTTTCCTGTAAGTTTTATATTGATTAAATATTCGTAAGTAACTGTTCAATAGATTATTGCGGTGTACATTTGCAATTCCAGGTTGAACATATATAGCAAGTAGTTTAGTGTCGGGAAAACTCCAGTATAGCCCACTGGTACATTTTGACATTTCCGGAATATGAAATTAGAGGAACTGTTATGCCAGTGGCGAAACTGGATTTTAAGCTATAAATAAGAGAAATACTCATTGGGAAATTCAAATTCAATATTATTGTCGACGATTGGACTAACTGCTTGTTTTACGGTGAAACACAGGCATTTTTGTACTAAGTACACACAAATGTTAAACTGCAGCTAACCTAAATTCGCACCTTTACGGCAGCC
>CALNHX010004793.1:0-119777 GCA_940337035.1 Agriotes lineatus | reverse complement strand
TGATTGCGTGCATGTTAGTTTGACCCAAATAAATTCGGTTGCAGATTTCAGGTGAAGGGCCGGCTTTGCGAAAATTAAATCGGTCATACTTTAGACAAAAAACAATATCACATATGTTAATAGCTATAACATGAAAAACCAACCCCAACATACAAATTTTTACTTGTTCGAGATCTTATTTTTATATTATTTATTTTTATTTCCTCCTTATTACCTAGTAACTGACATTTTTCATTCATTCACTTAATACTAGATTCAATTTCAATTTTTTTAAATGTCAACACATTTGACACTCGTTCACCACTAACGCATTTCAACTATTCTCCTCAGTTCACACTTTTAATCTTGCTCTCAGGTACCTTTTCTTATATTTCTTATTTACAAGAACACATTCTTTATGTGATTCATGTGCAAATATTCCTTAAATTGTGCTCACATGCATGTAATAATTATCATCATGCGTTATGTGACTAATATTACCCTTTTTAATTGACCTTTCCTCCAATATCTATACAGGGTGTCCCAAAAAGAATGGGACACCGATTAGTCATAGATTCCTTACGTCATAATCAATCGATCAAACCCAATATACCTTTGTACAAAGTCCCTTCAGTAAGAAGTTATAGGGCCTTGAAGTTCAATTTTTTATTTCTTTTTTTTGTTAATTTCCACAAATGTAGAGATATTCATTTGAATTTTAGTATACATGCGCACTATTATATACTGCACTAGCACGAAAAATTTCATAAACTAGACTTGACTGTAAAGGGCACTTTACCTATCCTTCTAAACTTTTTTTTGCTCAAACTTCGTTATCTGTAATATTTTTTTAAATTTTAGGCTATTATCTGAAAGAGAATTAAAATACACAACAATAATGTACTCTTAGTTCATTAGCGTAAGCGCAACCGTTTACCTTAAAATGTCCATCAAAGGTTTTTGGTTGTCATTAAGACGTACAATTATCAAGGAACCATGATCACAAAAACAATGGGTAATGATTGTAATCTAGTAAACAACAACAAGAAATCAATTAATGACGTTGGTGACATCAGTTTTTTTGTCTTTTGTGCTTACGAAAATGCTGCGACATAACGAACCTCTCAGCAATCCCGTTTTTATTTAATTTAATTAATCAAATGAACAGAATAGCCTCCCGGTACAATACCCTAGCAATATATTACATTAACTGCAAATAATCTAATACCACTTAGTAATGCACCGGCGGGGCAAATGAGCATGCAGTAAAAGGAATTTGCTGGATAAATTAATGTTGGAAAAAGATAAAAATGAGCTGCCTAGTCCTTACACCACGCCATGTTCTGCCGAGAGTTAAAAGAGCTAGCCCAGGCCGTGTCAACCCCTCGTCTAAGGGAACGGTAAATGGCGCCCAACGTGGGGCTCAATTGGGTTCTTGCAAGGTAATTATGGTGAGTATGGCAGATAGGTTAATTAAATACGACAAGGCTTAGAAATCTAGCAAACCTACCCCTATGTTATAATTTGATGTTAGGGTTGTTAAGTTGCGTTTTTGTGACTTCTTCAGCAAGTATATGCCAGTAACTAGTTTTTTTTTTCATTGAGTTGGAATTGTCTTCAACATTTTTCTTGTATTTTTGAACTTGTAATAAATTTTGGTAATGGTTATTTTCTTGTTAAAGAATGTTCGAATTAGTTTGTTGAGTACCATGTTTCTATCACGGCTTGTCACGGCAATCCCCTTTTTTCTTATTCTTTCGGTCGGTTGTTTGTTCGCTTTTCTATTCTTTTCTTCATTAAGTGGGCAAGTAGGGTGGCCACTTAGGGGATATACCTCGTCTTTTAAGGTGAGTAGTTCTTCATACCCCCCCCCCTCCCCGTCAGTATCTCCTTTGATGGTGAGAGCGTGAACCCGGCTCGTGTATAGTCCCGTTTTTGGGGTCTGTCTGTCTTGAGGTTAGATTTAATTCACGATTGGGGCATTTGAGGTGGGTGTTTCGGACTTGGGTGATGTTTGGCTGCTGGGGAGAGTGACTGTGTGGTCATTGGCGTGGATGAAGGATTCACGTTAGGCTAGTCACCTAGCGCGAAGACTAGTCTGGTGCCCATGCTTGTGTTGGCAATCTCGTGAGTGCTCCCTCCAGTCTCCGGCACCAATCTCTAAATTTGGGGCGGGGGTTTTAGGGGCTTAGTCCCGCGAATTTTCTCAAATCTGAGGCAATCATGAGAGTATTTCCCTGAGCGTTTTCTCATTTTTTTCGTGGAACCAAGCCTTCCCAGGTGTTACACACTGTATGGTCTTTCAAGGTACTTTCAATGCCTATCCCAAGGAGAGGGGGAGTGTAACGCCCCGTTTCAGTAGCGCCTTCTAGCAAGTAGCATCTTAAAGCCCGAAGCATTTTCTTGCCTAGTCCTTACACCACGGCATATTCTGCCCAGAGTTAAAAGAGCTAGCCGAGGCCGTGTCAACCCCTCGTCTAAGGGAACGGTACAATTGGAAAAGTAATTTGGACAAGAACTACTTCTATTTTGTTGCTATTAAGCACTCATACTTAAACTTTAAGTGATTATAACGCCTGAGGAAAGCGTGCTAGACCATATTTGTATATAACATTTATTATTTATTTTGGAATGAGAATGCGTCCACAAATTTTTATCCATCCGTTTGGTACCACCCTTTATAAATCATACAAATACAGATAAACTAAGTAATTATACTTACCACGGTGTATATTTTAAGATTTTGCCAATAAGTGTCTCTAGCGTACCTTTACTCTTTATTAGCTGGCACAATTCCTAATGCCAGAGCTTTCTCACCAATGATCTCCCACTTTTTCACTTTGTCCTGTTTCGTGAGCTTGTCTGAGAAAGCACCAAACAAGACTGCCTTTGCGTCTTGTACATCTTTTAAAAATTGTAACTTCCCTTCTTTCTTGAATGACATCATACACATACTATTTTTAACTTGGAGATAAATTCGTGTATTTGACGTATAATTGACCGAGCAAACCAAAAATAAAACTTAACTCACCTATAAGTCAACTTCCATAGATTTCTTTTCACAGGTGTAACTATTTTCGACAAGCGTAACATTTTTTGTGAAACAATTGTACTTGTAAACTTGTAGCTACAGGTATCTGTAATTGTGAAATTGCGACTTTGTAATTTGTAACTTAGCCCTTGTCGACACATTTGTGAAGAGGGTTACTATGTCAAAGCTCACCATGGCGTCATTCTGAGCAATGTGAGTTTGTCTGATCTTGTCTACAAAGTGTTCGGATGTTCTTTTGGCCACTAGTGGGGATATTATCGTTAACAGGAATTTTGATAGAGGATGACATGGTGAATTTATGGAACTATCGGTCTTAGAGGTATTCCCTATTCCCTCCTTATGAATCTTGGCAAGACCGTATAAGTGATACAATTTGCTGTAATGCGGAGTAAGTTTCATTCTCTGAAAGTCTGAGAACTCCTCTTTGTGTTTACACAGCGTCTGGTGTATTTTCCGTTCGATCTTCGGTAGTGATAGGTCTGTGGGAAGTTTCTTGTATTCTCCCTTGTCGATCAGGTCTTGGATTTTCTCTGAGTAAGTGTCTGAATCCATGATCACTGCTGCATTGCCTTTGCAGGTAGTATCTTGATGATAGTTTCGTTTTTGATAACTTTGATCGCTCAGATCAAGTTTAATTCTCCTTGATGGCTCAAGGGCTTCTTCTCTTGCTCTCCACCAATACTCTGCTGCTTCTTTCGGTTTTAGGCGTGCTGCTGTTTCCTCAATTGTGGTTGAGGTCAAATTTCGGAATATCCTTGACGTTACCGCCGTGGTGCGCGAACGACACGACAGATCGTACCGCGCGCATTTCCACTTTGAACTTTCTTCAGAGAGGGAGAACCACGAACACACCAATATAAAATTAAATTATCCCGGCCATCCGACCTGACACACGGCTCTCGGCTCTCGGTCCAGTCGGGCCACCATAATTAATCGAGAAAATCTCGATTCAGATTAAACCATTAGTTAACCCGTCCCGCAATCTAAAGTTATTATCTGTCCTGTAGATAAATTTACGTTAGGTAAATAGCCCACCGCTTCTCAATAATTTGGTAATTTAAAACAACGCAGACCTGAAGATCGGGCAACGGCGTTTTACATAATTCAAAGTTCCGAAACTCCCATAACTTCTTAATTTAAAACAACGCAGACCTGAGCATCGGGCTACGGGGTTTTAAATAATTCAGTCTCGAAACTCCCAAAACTTCTTAATTTCAAGAGCAACGCGAATCTGAGAATCGGACCACTTTGCTCTAGCTGTTACTAGCGGGCGCCTGGAGATCAGCGCCGCAAGTGAACAGCTCTAATTTTTTCCCTAGACCGAACTACGTCGAATAATTTCCCCGGACGTACAGGCCTGGCTGTATTTCCACAGTCCAGCGACACCAAAACCTTTTTTGGCCGAAACGGCGCCCGAAATTCCCGGAATAGTATGCGATTCCCCCAGGTCTAAAATTAAAATACCTTGAGCTTTGTGTTTACATTTCCTTGATACGCGCTGTTCACCCACTATCAAACAAAGATAACCTTTCACCGCCCGCTGTTATCACCAAGCCAAATACCACAAGCCACACACGTGGGGACATTTCGCCTTCAAGGGAAAGTAATCCAAGGTGGTATATATGAATATTTATTTGCTTTCATTAAATAAAGTAACTGATGATACTATGCATGCACTGCACTTGTGTTGACATTTGTTTAAATTCGCAGTACTGCCAACATCAGTCAAATACCCTGGGAATGCCAGTGACTGTCAAACAGTGGAGAATCAAGCCCGCCCCTGCCATTTGGTTCGCCTAACCGCAAGGGGAATATAATTAACATTTATTTTGTATATGATTGTAGAAAATATACATGCTTATTTAGTTTATCCTTAATCCGTGAACTGTAAATAGTGGTGAATAAATGTAATTTCTGTTACTTGGTATTCTTTGAATCAGTCAAAGTGAATTTAAATTGAACCTGGACCCAGTAAGAGCTACCCACTTATTTCGGCAACATTAATTAATGTTATTATTGAATAAATACACTGGGAAGCTTTGCAGCTTTAACAAAATTGCTCCTACCTATCTGGGAGGTCCAAGATACGACAGTATTTCAAAAGCAAAACTTACCTTCTGGTCGCATGAAATCTTTAAATGTTGATTGAGCCATCCTTGGTACCTTCTTCCATCTGTTCAACGGCACATCACACTGGTGAAAAACTCTGCCACTTGGTAGCAACAGATTCATTTTGGCCTGCCTGCAACCCTGCCAGTCTTTAGACACTTGTGGTAGTGAGTGGTAAAGGTCGCAGATCTTTTGTCATACTTACTACACAATTGCCTGCTTACAAACTTCACTTGCCTTATTTTACTTTCGAACTTTATATTGTAATTCCTATTTGTCAAATATTAAAACAAGTGCTTGAGGCAATTTCTTTTTTGCATATAATAAACAATACTGTTTTTATAATTGCGGTTGATGACCCATAGTGATCACCACGGAGCTGAACACTCGTATTGCAAGAGCTTCATCAGCCTTTGGGCGGCTGCAAAAGGAACTGTTTAGATCACATGATGTCAAGATGGCAGGATTACATAAAAGACTCGGATGTTCTTAGGACGAGCATGGAAGCAATCTTGGGGGTGGTGTTTAAAGACAACAAGCCTTTCATCATCGTACCGTTGCATATTTGCAAAAACGCCACTGGCGGATTCCTACATGAAAGAAAGATTTTACGTGCTTAATTACTAGAAGGGTGGTACTGGTGCCCTGCGCCCATCTACAGGTGTTCATCCCCTCGTCGCCTTTTACCCCAAACAAATTGTGGTTCATGTTGAGGAATCGCTCCCATATAAGCAATAATTTCTTTTGCAAGGTTGTTGTTTGCTGTAGGGCATGCTAGTTGCATTGTACTTCAATAAAACAAATCGTCAGGACACTAAAAACAGGTATTGTGACTTAATTTATATAGTGATACGCCCTCACAAACATTTAGCGACGTGAACCCCCTTGTTGTATAATCAGTTTAATAATTAAGAGTACTAACCCTTTTCGTTCTATTCAATGTCAAATATTGACACGCCTATTTAATGTTAATAGATTCAATTTGATTCAAATCTTTATTGACTTTTATTTGTGTTATTTATTTATGTGTATTTTTCTTTGATGTATTGTATTTGTCAGGTGTCTCGGCAGATGCAACTAAGCCATCACAAAGGTAGGTCCGAGGATACTCAGGCTGGGACATCTCCACAGCTAGCACCAAAACTAAGCAACTGCTTTCCCCCTTTAATTTTGTTTATAATTAACAACCATTGTAACAGCATCTCGCCCTAAGCTACGTTGTATCGAATCGAACCCCCCCCCCCCCTTCCACTGAGTTTTAGCCGGTCAACTTCCTGTTACAGGAATGTTGAGGCGTAATTAGGTTTAGCTTTGCCTTTTTATCTGATGAAGTCTTAAAGACCGATTTAGACTGTAACAAAAATAGTTGATGTTTAGTTACTGGTAAATTAATGTTATTGCTTTTTCCACTGTAACCTAAAGTACTGCATTAATGAAAGTTATCTACCAACATAGTTTTGCACAAAACGCAAGCGTTACTTTACTTAGGTGTATTTTGTACACTAATCAAATCTGTAGCATAACTATTATTCTTTTTGAAATCCTTTTGTAGCATTATGTTATTTCTATGTAAATCCATTGTTATGTTTGCTACACAGATTGTAATGTAACAAATGTGTGTATTGTAATTGCACGCAACTGTTTGTTAATTAAATTATTGGTCCTATTCCAACATATTTAAATGAATCAGAAACCAAATAATGTAAGTATATTTAATATTCGCACTAAAGGATCAAGGTTATCGAGGATATTAAAAAACAATTTCAGACAAAACGATTATTATTGATGCTATTACTACAAGTAGAGGAATAGAAAAAACAATTACTTGACATTACTGTTGCAAAATAAAGATGTGTATGATATTCGTAAGCACATCACTTCACTGACACAAACTGCTGCAGGTAAATTAAAAATAATAAACAAAAGTCTTGTTTTTTGATTAATTGCTTCTTTGTCATAATCACAAGTTGTAAATAAATGAACGGTTTATTTCTATCCCTCATAAAACTACAAAGAGTCGAGTACAGCAAGAAATAATAACTCTCACAGAATACCCTAGTAAATTAAGCGAGAAAACATACTACTCTACAAATGTTAGTAAATTACACCTACAATTTTGGTTGTAATTAATAGAATAAACAAAATAAAATCTGAGTACAGTATGCAAAACTGACGCCATGGAAGCAATAAAAACACAAACATAATTAAACAGCGACTTTGAAGAGTGGAGCCACGGGTGGCTCACGACATCGAAATATAGTAGACCAAACGTTTCCGAATCCCGTCCAAACGTAGCCACAGTACCGCAGCGTGTTAAGGTACACATTAAAATCCTTAGCGTCCAAACACAGTTGGCCTCAAAGTGATAAGACATAATTTTCAATAATTTACTGCGACATGCAGCTCATGTCAAATCTGACAAAATTAGGATTACCGTCGACAATTAAAATACAGCAGCATACTTCAACATGTACATCATGGTGTAGTTGGGTAGTTTTACTGATTTTGCAACAACCATCAGCCTCGTGTACAGCCGCCGCTTTTATTAACTAAAATCTTGTACAGGTAGAGACCGATTCCGTTATAAACTAAGAATTTGTGGGCTAAGTTACGCATTCTTGCAAGAGCAATAAAACTAAGCGACTGGGGCCCCGCGGGCTTTATTAAAGTTAGAGATGGCGCTGATGCTGCTTACGGACGGCCGCCCTAGCGTGCAGTAGCTCTCTACTGATACTGAAGGGAGATCCAGGCAGGGTTACTGCCGCACGTCACCTCTCAAACCCACGGTGTCCAGCCCTCGTACATCAGGGCCAGATTGTCTAGGCTGCTTGCCTCACGGATTACATAATCCACCTGAAAAACCAAAGCTCAATTATTGGATATTGATCGTTTGACAAGTTTTATCTCAAACTTAAGTTACTTTTTTCAGATGTTATGACGAAATATGTACCATCTGTGGATCAGTGAACCAACAAACATATTTAATGCTAGTACATATACAAATGAAATACATACACATAGTGTTGTGCCTTGGTCAATTGACCGGTCAATTTGACCACGGTCAAAAACTGTGTGGTCAAATTCACTGTCAAATGCTCTTTTAGCCTTAAAATTGCTTATATTAAATTACACTATCAATCAACGGTTTTTTTTGTAGAAGGTCTTTATTATTGGCTGTAAGCCTGTAACTAATCAAACATTTACTGAAATTGCAAAAATGCAGGAGATTTACATATTTCGCGAGGGGATTCACACAGCGACCAATGTTCCTTGGGGAAGTACCCCTTTGTGCAAATTGTAAATTCAGCATTGGAGTGTTCAGTTTCAGTTGTGCTTTACTTACAGAACTATCAATACAATTGATTAAAAAAAGGTTAATTAAAAAAATTTAAATGGTCAAATGAGTGGTCAATTGGCTGGTCAATTGACCGGTCAATTGACCAAAAAGTTGTTGACCGGTCAAAGGCACAACACTACATACACATGACAAACCAGATGAAAATATCACCTTGCATATCACAGTAGCATAAATTGTATTAAAATCTCACCAAAATATATTTATATGTGATTTAAATAATTAAAGCGCGAATGTGCGGATGTTTACTATAAACTACAAACTGACTGCCAAAGTGGCAAATTGCATTACCAGAGAACTATACGGTAAAGCATATGACCGCGGCAAGGTTATTAATAGTTAAATTTTGATTCAGAGTTGAATATAACCCTAAATCGACAAATGCAAGAATTATTCAGATGTCATCATTATTAGCAGCAAGGTCCTACAGACCGAAGATCTTGGTTCAGGGTAGGGCATTATACAACCCGTAATACGCTTAGTAAATAATTAATATGTATCATCAGTTTTAATGCATCACGCAAATCGATTCAATTAAAGCAATATATTGCAAGTACGGAACTAACGTGACTAATTCAACCATGTTAAACTATCATTAGCATGATGTGATTATCCAAATCTTAAATTTCACAAACAGCATGCAACACTGCTTCACAATATGCAAAATTACAAATAATAACGTGGATGGTGCGGGAGACACATCCACAAATTACTTTGACAGATGAAATTGTAAACAGCTAACGAAGTTAGTGTTCCAGAATACATTTATCAATAAGTATCCTAAATAACTGGTAAAATCTACTCTACTAGGTAAATACCACGTTTGTGCTAAATTCATGTAATTTTGAAGTCAATAATTACCGAATTGAAATATAAGTTAACACGAAACACAAATATATTAAAAATGAATTCCAGCACTACAGGTTATGTGAAGTCCAATCCAAACGCAGGCAGGGCAATAAACTAGGTTAAACAGACCTCTGGTGGCTGCATACAGGAAACCCTCTTGATAAGTCTCGAGGGAGCTAGGCGATAATTTCAATATCGAACAGCGATACTGCTCCACGTTCATCGACACAGGTATATGATTCAGACGCTGCGGCCCCAAATGTTACTACAAACCTGTTGCAGGAATGGAGTCCTCACGGTCGCAAGAACAAGGTGGGACGAACTTGCAAAAGCTCAAGAAGGAGCTGCGTTCGCCCATCCAGTGCGGAATTCAACCGTATGAGAAGGGGGAGCTACAATTAAATGCAACACAATAGAATCCTACACATGAGACACAGAAGAAAGTTAGGCATACTGTTTCGATGTTCAGCCCCCAGCTTTGCCGAAGTATCCATGTGCTCTGCAGGTAAAATCCAGAACAAAATCTGATCTTGACAAATCACCAAAATACCTCCTCCGGGAACATCCTTCATGCTCCCCGAGGGACACAATAACCCAAACGTGAACTCTCAATATAGGATTGCGGCGAAAAATCCCAAATACATAAATGGCACATTTGATTTCACAAACGTCACTTGCTTGGCCATCCTTCCTACAGCAGCACAGAATAGCAAAAGGCGGAAATAAGATAAAAAACCAAAATTAGGAAATAGGGGGAACATCAAATATGCAACCAAACTGGCACAGATGTATCAAGAGAGTAAAAAGTAAAAATCTGGTGTGATACACTCACACAACTTCCTTTTACAGTGATCTTATAATTAGTCAAAAATTTCATTTTAATTTTTAACCATTTGTTAAAAATTTTCAAAAATTACAAATTCTACAAAAACGGTACAACATCGAGTGTTAGTTGAAGAGACAAATTTTCTCTAGAATTTTAAGGTGAATTCAAAAATGTGATAATATACCGGGTGTTTTATTTAAAATAGGAGTTAATAAAAAAAATAGAAAAAAAAAACAAAAGCAACCCACTTTAGAAGTATTCAACTGGAAAATCACCTATTTCACATCAATACACATTAAAAATGTAGTAAAAATGTAAAGTTTAAAAAAAATCGTTAGAGCAGTTTTTGAAAAAATCGAAAAAAACTGAAAAATCACAAGAGTAAACACCTACTTCCGGTTATGCGATTTTCTTCAAAAGCTTGCTGTCTCATCTACATAGTACACAAAACTTATATATGAAGTTTCAATGCCATACCTCTTTTCGTTTTTGAGATATTCTGTTCACAGACACACAGACCAATGAAAAAAAATATGTTTTTTGGGATCAGGGGACTCTAAAACGTGAAGATCTGTTGAAAACTCAATTTCGAATTTTTGGGGTGAATCCAATACTTCCTTTATAGTAAAAGGAAGTAAAAATCAGATGAAGATGAACAACAGAAGAGTATAGAAATATAAAACAATAAGAGATGACATGCAATTAAACCTAGAGGAATGCAAAATGAACAACATGATAAAAATGAAATTATAGAAATACATAACGAATATATGACGATTGATAAAATATAAATTGTCTTCATAAAGTGTACACCTTTTTTTAAATGGTGAGAAATTGCCGATAGACTGAAAAACCTCCTGAATTGTGTCACTTCATAAAAAAGAACCCAAAAACCATGCCAATAATTATCAATAATTAGTATGTTAAGCAGACTATATGGAAGAACAGTAACATTCTTTATAGACGAAGAGTATAAACCTTTCAAGAGCAAAGAGCAGTGTGGATTCCGAGCCTAGAAGATCTGCTACTGAAGATGTGTTCTGCATCACTTGATTAATCGACGATTAATTGAAAAACCAATAAGTGTAGATAGGGAAATACATCTAAGATTTGTGGACATTACAAAGACTTACGACAGTTTTAGAGAGCACAAACATATGTAACACAATAATGAAAACTTTGAAAGATTGTATGATAGGCCAAATCCAAGCTAAAAATCGGTAACCGATAGTCAAAACTGTATAAAGTAGACAAGGGTTTTAAGACAGGGGTGCTATATATCACCCTGCCTATTTGGAGTATATATATATATTGAAAAGGTCTTTAGCCCGTTACACAACTCTGCTTGCAGAATCAATAATTTAAAGCAAGTCAATAAAGCACAGAGCTGGGGTAAGCAGGCAACTGCAAGAAGTCACATTAAAAATTCTAATTTATGATTACATCGGTTAAGCATTGCCCATATAAAGTAGATTATTTCAGAATGAATGGCAACAACACATAGCTCAATTTGTAAATTGGAGTCAGTGAAATATCAATTAACATAAATTAAGAGGTTGGTGCAATGTAAAGCCAATAAACAATTTAACAAATCTATCACAAAAGGGATTTATTACATGCAGGTTAATTAAATTTACAAGTCAGTATAACTGAATAAGTACAGTTCTATGAACTTTTTAAATAAAGGTAAAAAGGACAGAATGTTCAATATAGTGCAAAAAGAGCACAATAATAGATCGAATAAGGCTATAAGAAAATGGAGCAATAATATTTGAAGATTGGTGAAATTCAGACAGGTTTTATAAAACTGCAAGAAAATCACACTACAAGAAATGGACAAGATTTGTGTTTATAAAATGAGTCAGTATAATCACACAGAAATGAACTGCACGTAGAATCGATTTGCTGATAGATATTATTGACAGCGCAGCGGGTTTGCGCAATTGCTACTTCTAAATTTCATAGCCCAGTGGCATATCACGGGGATTTTTATTTTGAACAAATAAAGGAAGCCAACCAGATTTTGAGTCCATGCCTATCAAAATTGAGCTAGCCATAATTTATCTAACTTGCAGATGTGCGCAATACTAAAAAGGGCAAAACACTGATTCAATGAACCCATTTATTTGTTTTAATCAGTAAAAATTTGATATTAGACAAAAATAAAAATATGTGTAGGGTGTTTATTTATTTATTTATTAAATCATAAATCATAATAATATAACATAAGCCATTACAATATATAGACGCAGCATTAAAGCAGTGGAAGAAAAAGTGTATCGCCACGGGAATACCAGTACAAGACATCTTGGTCTATAGGCTTCATTATGCTGACGACCAAGTAATTGTCGCACAGGACTTAGATGATATGAATTATATGAAGTGAAAACTAACGAAGGAATATCGAAGACCAAGTACCTATGCATAGGGGAAAATCAAGAAGACATGATACTGGAAAACAATTGACAAATAGAAGCGTAGATGAATACAGTTATTTGTGAGTTTTACTACACAAAAGCGGTCGACATAAAGCAACAATACAAGACAAAATAACCAAGGGGAAAAGGGTCACAGCGATGCTGAAATCCATACTGTGCAGTAGGGATGTATCCATATGAAACAAAAGATATATACAGTGTGTCTCAGTGACTACCAGACATGGCAAAATTAACATTGGAAAATTATGGAAGGATCAACTATTGCTGTGTCTGTATCTAAAAATGCGATTGTTACAAATGAAATAGCAGGTAGTTGAATTAATCAAATTTACATTACTGTCAGATTGCTGTTATTTTTAGAATTTGCTGACACAATACAACTATCACCATTTAATTATCAATAGTATTGCAAATAAATGGTATTTAGAGATAAATAATGTGGTATAGTAATTACCTTGTATAAGTAATATTCAGTATAAAAGCATAAGTATTTAGAATTTACGCAAAAATAAAATAGAAAGTAAGGTTAAGGTTTAGTGTTCGTGGGTAAACAAACGTAAATCATTTATTATTTTATAATAAAGTTTTTGTACAAACAAATATTGATGATTTTCAGTAATACATACAACAGAAAGCTTAAGAGTTTGTATTTTGTAATGAAATAACGAAAAGAAACAACAGATAAGCACTAAAATTCAATAACACTAGCAGGTACTAATTAATTAAATGTTCAAACGTATTCCCATTGACTAGTAGAAAGTAGCTTAATCTGTCATAAAAATTATGACGTACCTACATTTCGTAATGTTTGAAGGATTAAAACATGCCTCCGTAATAGAGTCCTTTCGAGATTCTAAATTTGCCTGCCTTTGTGAAGTGTAAATTTTTTATTTTAGGAAGCCCCATAAGAAAAAATCATTGGGTGACAAATCTGGAGAACTTTGAGCCCTGTTAGTAGGACCTCCACGAGCACACCATCAGTTGGGGAATACTTCGTTTAGGTAGTTACACACTTCTCTTGAATAGCAGGAGCTCCAACGTTCTGCTACCATACTGTGTTGATGTTATCAACTACTGCAGTAATAACAGGGATTATATGTTGATTAGTTTGGCTCCAATACCGATAATTTTGACGATTTGGTTCTTCATTTAATGTAAAAGTGCACTCGTTAGTGAAATAAACATTTTCTAAAAAATGTTCATCAGCATCACATTTATTCAACATTAATTCACAAAAGGTGATTTCGTTTTTCACTATCTGCTGCTAATAGCTCTTGCTGCGTCGAATATTTGTAAGTAAAATATTTGTGTTTTTTAAGAGCGCGGTGAACATACAAGCGAGTTACACCGAGATTATTTGCAATTTCCTTCACACTTACGTTGGGATCGGCTTTGACTGCAACTGTGTGTTTGCAGGGAATAGGCCGTTCATTAAAATAAACACTAAAAAGCTCAGCAAGTTCTTCGCAAACTGTTACTTGCTAAATTCCATGTTACCATCTGATTTTTTTAATTCTGTTGTATACACATTCATTGTGAAGTATTTGAAAATGTAATATTAATTATTTTAAATAAATTTTCTTTAATGTAATATGAAAATTATTTGACAGAAGTAAATTTCTGTTTTACATCTTTTGTTTTGGTCACTCAGAAAGAATATATAGCTCATGGCAATAGTTGATCCTTACATAATTTCCAATGTTAGTCACCCCAAAGTAACCACTAATAGAGCAAGTTCTCCCACAGTAATAAAAGTTTCAGCGCCCTACAACGGGTGGGCCAGAAACTACTCCAGCGAGGCGGCAAAATTTAAATACGTCATTACTACGATATTTGGATTAATCAAGGATATGCCGTCAACACCACTACAAATTTTGCATATACAGGCAGACCTTGCCGTTCGCGGGGGTTACGTTCTAGAAGAATGCCGCGAAGCGCAAAACCACGATGCGCAAGTAAACACATAAATGATAAAAACGGGGTTAGGTTCCATTAACTAGATTTATTTATACTATGCAACCTCAAAAAACCAAAACTTTTCTGCGTTTTTTGTCTGGCAAATCTGAAGCAGAAACTTTACGCTCGAGAAGACAGTAAAACTTGAACTAAAATTCCATACGTAACATAAGTCTGCCACTTGAATCTAGAGCTCGAATGTCCATTTGTTTATTCAAGTTATAATTTTGCAATTTATTTCAGGTCCGATTTGGTAATAGGAGATTCAAAGGAATAGGCTCGATAAGTGTGTTTACAAGTTCGTGATAAATAATGTTATTTAAGTGTTCATGACATAAACCGCATACGTCTGCTTTATTTACTTACGGCCGGTCTTATAAAGGTCACTAATCTGACGTTAACTTTAAACCGCTGTTAAAATAAACAAAAGCTCATCAAAACGTTGGCGCTTATGACATATTATCCATTAGTACAGACATTTTTATGAGCTTTTATTTATTTTAACAGCAAATTAAAGTTAACATCAGATTAGTGGCCTTCATAAGACCGGCCGTTAGTGTGTGAAAGTTGAAACAGTTGGCAATTCAATACGCGAACGACAAAGAAATGGGAGCACAAAGGTGCCCCGCGTAAAATCAAATCAGCACACCGCAAATCCGCGAACGGCGAGGTCTACCTGTACATAATTTACCTTCATCAGAATCTCGATTTTAAAGTTTTAAACCACATAAATCATAATATGCAAAATGTTTCGAGGTTCTGAAATTTACAATTATGAAAAATTAAAACAAAATATTTGCAAATAACAAATATATTTTAAAATTGATTAAGTAATTCAAATACCAACATTGTTTAATAAGTATTGTCAATCTTACAATAGCTGTGGTCAATTGTAACAATATACTTTGGTTCAAAATGCTTTTCACGCATTTTAAATGATTTGTCGGTGTTAGTTTGAAGTATCAATTTCCTATTTACATAGTTGTTTAATTTAGAATAAACCGATATAAATTCCAATTCAAAATTTATGAAATCCAGTTCTTAAGTTAAAAGCCATTTTGCTTTCATAATCAGTCAGTCAATCAGTCAATATCGCCAGTAAGCATATTATGTTACATGACCTAGAACTTCGAGTTCAGCGCACGGACTTGCAGACAACGCGGAACCATAATAGCTTACTGCTGACTGATTATTTTGAAATATTAGAATCGTTGCAGTGAACTATACTTGCACTTTGAAATGTTAGTAAGTAAGCAGTTATATTTGTATAAAAGCCCATTTATTTTTGTAATAAAACCAATCGACATTGACTGTTTGATTCATTTACATCGATACTACCTTTCCAAGCCTAAATATTGAAGTGTGAGACTGCACTTCGGGTAGTTATCTAATTATCGTCCCTTTAAGTGACATTGACTAAGCTGTCTTAAAACAGGAATGCAGTCTCATTTCAGTGCTTAAATATTAGGAACAAAGAACCAGTGCAAGTAACAGAAACCTGATCCAGCCTCCAGGCAATTCTGTTCATAGTTTATGTGCTCTTTTCAAAGAGCGGACAGGTAATAGCAGGGCTTCCTGACAGGTGGGCCAATCACTAACAATTATTTGATTTGACTGATACATGAAAAAAAGTTTTTATTAGTAGGTTTTTTGTGCCTTCGAAAACTTTGTGTCTCCTACACTAAATTAGCAGAATTTGAAAAACACTTCTTCATATACCAACTCAGCATTAATTATAGTTTTGTTCACAATCTTGCCGGGTAGCGACACAAGCGCTCTTTGATGGGTGGGCCAGTCCCTAACAATTACTTGACAGGTTCATTTAAGAAACATCTCTATTAGTGGTTGCTCTGTGGTAGTCACTGAGATACACTGTATACAACACAATATTTAAAAACATGTTAACATACAGATCTGAGATTCGGCAAATATCACTGAGGGAAGCGGAAATGGACTTTTTAAGATCGGCGCGTAACTCAAGATTAGAAAGAGTAAGAAACACTAGCATAAGAGAAATTATGGAAGTAAATAATGCAATTGTAGATGAAATAAAGTCAAAACAACTGATGTATGGACATGTCCAACACGTGACAGAAGAAAGAGGGCGACCACCGAATACTTGAAGAATACTTGAAGAAATCAAAGTCAGAAAGGTATTTACGAGAAGGGGTATGGAGAATGGCTGCCATAGAGCGGAGACGAACACTGTAAAAAACAACTTACATAATATGCAACGATTGTTTAATGGAAACACATTTGGATCGTGTAGGCATGAATTGATCATCATGGCACTTCAATGCAGTTAATGAAATCATTTATTAATGTATTAGTGAGGTGTCTGTCAAATTTGTTTGCGATTGCTTCTTTGTGTACATTTTTATAGAGCTCGAAAATGGCGTTTACTATAGAAAATCAGTCCAAACAATATGCATACCGTCGATGGTCGCTATAGTTATTCTCACATGGCGGTAGTTTAATGGTGCAGAAAATTTCGACAAGAAAGAGAGTTGACTAAACACTTGGCTCGTCCAGGTCCAGGGCATATTCAAGTTGCAATTTCAGATGAAAATGTGAGGCGTTTGGAAACTGCTTTACGTGCAAATAGACGCATTAAAGTCAGATAACTGTCAGAAAAGATGAGCATCAACATAGGAAGTGTTCATTTCATTATTCACACGCTTATCACAAATTTCATGTCTTTGGTCCATTGAAACAATCACTAAAGGGGCAGCGATTCATTTTAGATGCAGCAAGAATTTTACCAACAGGAAATCTGGAGATTACTACAATAGTGGGATTCATAGAGAATTTTTTTAAATTGAGTTAATAGAAATTATGCTACAGCTTCTAAACGTATTTGTATTGAAAAATTCTCATACATATACAGCGTGTCCCAGGATTGATGTTACAAGAAGTGAGATAGTATAAAAATTTTTGATTTTTAATTTAAGGTTCTGGGATTCGGTCCTGCTTGGTTTGAAAATAATTTTAAGAATATTTTCAGTTTTTGAAAAACAAGTAGGCCTTGACAGGCAAGCGAAAACTATTTTATTTTCAGGTAAACTACCCTTTTTGTTCATGATACGGCAAAATTTTATTAAGAAAAGTTGTTCAGAATGAGAAATAATGGCCCTATACTAAATTTCAGAAAGATCTGTCGACTTAGATTAAACTGTTATTTTTTAGATTAAACAAATTGCATTTATTAAAAATGACGGTTCAATCTAAGTCAACAGATCTTTCTGAAATTTTGTATAGGGTCATAATTTCTCATTCTAAACAACTTTTCTTAAACAATTTTGCCGTATCATGAACAAAAATGGTAGTTTACCTGAAAATAAAATACAATATTCTAAAAAATAACGGTTTGTTCTAAGTTGACAGATTTTTCTGAAATTTTATATACGGCCATAATTTATCATTGTGAACAACTTTTCTTAATAAAATTTTGCCATATCATGAACAAAAACAGTAGTTTACCTGAAAATAAAATAGTTTTCGCTTGCCTGTCAAGGCCTACTTGTTTTTCAAAAACTGAAAATATTCTTAAAATTATTTTCAAACCAAGCAGGACCGAATCCCAGAACCTTAAAATAAAATTCAAACATTTTTAGTCCATCCCACCTTAACATCAATCCTGGGACACACTGTATATACACAGTTGTACAAATATTTGAATTGGTAAATGAGAACGGTAAAATATCTTGATTAGTCCAAGAATGTCTAATACAAAAACTTTCAGCAGGTTAAAGTTTTGCTAAAAAAGTTTGTGAGCCACAGATAAGTTTGAATAAACATAATAGTTTAAAACCAAAGAAGACTGTGTTAATGTCGTTTTAACGTCATATTTTTTAAGAAATACCACAAAATGAATTTTACCAAAGCTGAGAGGTATGATATGGTTCTAATCTCAGAATTGTTGAAATTCATTCCATGAGATTTTTCAAAGATATGACGATAACATCACTTTAACACCAATATTAATGACAGGCTCCTTTGGTTTTGAATTATTACATTTATTCATGCTTACCTGTAGCTCTCCCAACTTATTTGGAAAAACTTTAACCTATTTTTTTCGAAAACCAAAAGTTGTATAAGACATTATTGGACTAATAATGTTATTTTACCGTCCTTTTTTATGAGTTAAAATATTGACACAACTATTAAAGTCACCCATATCTAGAGTAGACTGAGGAGCGAGGATGAAAGACTTGAAAAATCAACGTACCAAAATGTCAAGAGTATATAATAAATAGCACAAGAAAGGTAAATTTAGAGAAAAAATTTGTTGGTGTTATGTAAACGGAGTCATTAGTGATTTTCCTGTAAAGCATTTACGATCACCACCGAGGGAAAATGTAATGTTTACTAAATTAGTGAAAGAAATGCCATATTGAGGGGTAAGAATAGTGCACAGATTGTCGTTGAAATTCGATAACATATGTTTCTCTACAGCTTTTTATAACAGTCACATATTTTCATATAATAGATGTGAAGCATTTCTTCGTGAACAATTTGGTGTGATTAGAATATGGCTTTTTTTGTGAGGTGACGCCGGACGGTTGTGCTAAATACTGTCAGTAAATTTTTATAGAATTCCGTGTAAAGGCTGCAAAATAAAATTCAAATGATACACATTGGCATAAGTGACACTTAATCAGAAACAGGGCGAGAAATTGCGTGGTAGCAAGAATTTTGCGATAAAAAGGTAGTGACCCCCTTTACAAGCGGTTATAAGACCGGAAATTGCTTGTTACAAATTTAACAGCTGAGGTGCGATAACCGGCGAATTTTAGTGCAGTCGTACGATACGTATAAATAGATACATGCTTATAGTTTGATATTAGGGTGTTTACATTTCATAAGTTAAAATTAATAAATAAAACCGTAACGCCGATAAGAGTCGGGTCTAAGATGAGTTGACTGGGGACACGGCAAACAACTTAAACGGGAAGAAATCGGACCATATCTAGGAAAAACGACAAGTAAAGGAGAATCAATGGATGATAAAAACAAAAGAAGACAGTATGAGAACGACGAGGAAGAAGCACAAGCATTTGGAAGAAGTAAAAGAATGATGAGATAGCCACTCAAGGCACAAAAGAATAACGATGAACTAATATAAAGAAGAATAGAACAATGAGGCAAGAAATCAAGGATTTCAAGAAAATAAAAAGGAACTAGAGCAGCCAAAAAGGAAATTAAAGGGCTTAAAGAAGAAGAGAAAATATGGCAACCAAAAAAAAAAAAAACAACAATTGACTGAACAGAAAAAGAGAAAAAAACAACATGGTAATAGGATTGAAAAGGAGTGAAGAAAAAACAGAAGAGATTGGGCTTTTTTTCAAAAATGAATTAAATGTACAAGCAAAAATAACAGAAGCTTATAAGATAGGGCAAATATAAAAAAAATGGATGTAATGATAAATAAAAAAAGCTTAAAGGACAAAGTATATTTATATAGAAGATGATCTAACAAAACAGGAAAGGGAAATACAAGGTAAAATAATAGAAACTGCCAAAGCAGAAAAACAAACAGGGAACAAAGTAATAATTGGATATTAGAAAACGATAAATAACCAATTGTACGAATGGAACAAAAAGGAGAAGAAACTTGTAAACTGGAAAAAATGAAAAACAAAGAAATTGATGTTGCAGAAGTAGGAAAGGATTAAACAGATGAAGGCCAAAGCAACAGATATGGACATGGATAGAAAACAAATAAAAATGATGAGCAACAAGAGGAATAGCAAGAAAATGTAAGCAGCAACTTGGAACATAAGAACAACGCCAATGCAGAACTCATGGACATGATATTGTAACGAACTTGGGCCGAGCCGCTGCGGACATATGACTCACAGCCTCCCAATCTTCGAGAAACAACTCTGGAGCCAGGTGCAACGGGTGATGCGTCATGCGCCTGCCGGAACAAGCGAGCGAAGTCTCGATTGTTCTAGAATGACTCATTCGTGAGATATAAATACTCGCGAGCAGGAATAACAGTTCAGTTCGAATTCGGCTCGAAGCACGTAGAGCTCCCATATAAATAAACCCGTGTGTACATAACTCTAGTGAAATGAATAACAAATAAATATAACCATATAAATCATTAATGTTAAGTCGTATATAAATAAATAGTGTATCGTTGTTAGAAATAGTTCGTTAGTTTAAGTAATTTGTGTTCTGCCTTGATAATTCTTGTGTTTGTAAATAATCGTAATTAATCGTTGTAAATAAATGTTTAATGCAAGAAGCGTCGTATAATTTTGTAAATAGCCCGAAAGTAAAAACGTAACAATATTAACGTATGTCCCATAAATTATGAGAAAAAATATTAACAGCTATATTTTATATTATAATGGTCTAGTTCTTCAATGCCAAACAGATTAAAAGCTACAATGGAATTTGTTCTCTTGAACTTATGGAACATACATTAATACCATGTCCATGAGTTCTGCGTTGGTGAAGTTAGGTGCAAAAATTTTTCTTTTACGAATGAAAGAACCTCCAATTTGACAACTAGTGACAGAGATTGACAGATACAATTCAAGGTAAATGCGATACTTTTATATTTTACTTGTTCACCATTCTCAACATAATTAATTCGTTATTTCCATTAATAAACAACTTTTACTACACTTTTTTAATTACCCACCACTACACACCACGAACTATCATTCCTCGCAATTATGCGTATAAGTCAAGAATCACCCTGTATATTGAAGAGGGAAGAATACAGTACATAAAAGAAATTGCTAGCGAGATAGAAAAAAAGGAGAATGGAGCAATATCAAACAAATAATTGTAAAAAGTACAGAAGGAGCAATTGGGTTCAAAGAGAACAAGACAGTGGTATGACGATGACCCAATGCCCCAGAGGCATTAAGGGAAGGAGAAAAGTAAGTAAAGTAGGTATACTGATGAGTGTCAAAAATTAGTTCATATAAAGAACAGAGCGAGAAAGGAATGGTTAAAAACAGGAAAAGAAGAAGACCTAGAGAATTATAAGAAAATTAAGAGAAAATCAGAGAGGAAATGTAGAAAAAAAAATTTGGTTAGAGGAAATGACGAATGAACTAGAATAAAATAGTAAAAATAACAATACAAAAAGGTTTTACCAGCAAATTAAAACACAAAAGAAAAAAAACCCGGTGAAAATAAGAGGCATGAAAGAAAAATATGGCAATGTAGAACACGATAAAAAGACCATTTTAGTAACTTACTGTATAAAATGAAAGAAGATAGAAGGCAAGAGCAACAAGAAATTAATGAAGAGGTGGAAGAAGAAACAGAAGAAACAGTAATAGAAGGACCAAAGTAGAGGATACGAAAGAGATAATAACAAAAAGCAAAAAATGGGAAGGCGCAGAAACAAAACCAGGTTAGCCGGAAATTACGTCATATTATTAGCATTGAATTTACCTGAGGCTTTTTTCTTAATTGTTGGCGTTTTTTTTTTTTTTGGTTCAATTACGCAATTTTTATACGAGCAGATCATCTTTGTGTTAATTTGTCCTACTTAAAAGTAATTGTAATACAAGTGTTTAGACCTAACCCCTTTGAAAAAGAGTTTTTCTCATGCTAGACCGGAGCTTTATTTGATTTGATTGTAAATGAATAAAATAGAAAAAGCAATAAACCATTTATTTTGAAAATATTAATTATAATATCATTTTAATAAGCCCCGAGATTCACACAATATTGATTTCTTTTACTAAAACTATTTTTATTTGTGTGATACGTCCCACTTTTACATATTTGGGGGCGATCATTACAATATGTGATAACTACAGGACAGAAACATCAAAGACAAGAACACAGTTAGCCCATTATTATTTATATTAATGAACAAAATCGTAAAAAAATGCAAGAGCCTAATACCAAAGACAGTGAGAGGATTCAAGGAATGCGATACCGATCTATCTGCAGAGCAAATATATGCAGAAGATGATTTATTAGCGATAAAAAATGCAGGAAGTTTAAAATCTGTAAACATATGGAGCCAAGAAGTAAAAATTACTATGACGATAAATACGAAAAAACAAAGGAGGGCTTTGGGAAGTAAATAAAATTAAATGTGCGGACATACCCTTGAGAAACCATGTCAAAGCTTCCCAGAACCTCGCAATAAGTACATGCTATTTGCTTAATTCATTGACGTTAAAGGCAGTTTTGCCAGCAATAACTTACACGTAGATCTGACAAAGGCCTTTGGTATCAATCATGCGTGCAGATCACGTAATCTTTAGCTTAATTATCAGATGCATTTGCGTTTCGATTAGGAAACTACTGAACCACAGTTTGACCTTGATCTCAGTTAAATGAAGCACCAATAAATAAAAAGTTTCATGACAAACATTTAAAAGTGGAACTAGAAAGATACAAGTCGCAGCAAGAAACAGAGGAGAATAAAAAGTGGATAGGCACAGGAAAACTGGGTAAAGAAAATATCTGAGAGAAAAGGGATGGGGAAAATCAATCCAGGAGATGAGGGAGATGGCTGACGCAAGAAAATAGTAGAGGCAGTAGATAAGGAAATGGAAAAAGTGACTGCCAAAATCCCGAACGAAGACAAAGCAGAGGAAAACAAACACACAATAAACTTGCTAAGATTAGAAACAAGCTAGGAGAAGCCAAAGTCCGCTGTAGACTGTAGGGTCGCTGTGCATCATGTGTGTAAATATGTATACCAGGTGATCATTAATATGACTATCCATTTGAAAGTTGACTGTTATTTCTGATGGTATAGAGCTATTTGTAAATTTAACTGATAATAAGTCGCTATAGTTACTACAAGGATAGCCATACATCACCCAGTATTTAATTATTACGCTCTATAATTTCAATTGCATTTGTTAATAATAAAGCTAACGAAATTTACTGCTCAATTTTGCTCTAAACGTGACTTTTCTACCGGCTCCGTGTCCATTCGCTGGATTCTTTTTGCCAAAATCCGTCATACCGAAATTTGATTCGCCAGAAGTCTTTTGACCGGAATGCACTTCGCCGGATATCAAGATCGAGGACACTATGCTAATCGTGCGGACAACACCGGCCGTGGCAGTGAAAAAATTATCAAAGGCTGCAACTAACCTAAACATGCTAGAACGAGACACAGTACTTTGCCGAATTTCATTATATTACACGCACCCTACAATTCGGCGAAACGAAATGCGGCGAATAGCTTTCCGGTGAAATAATTATCCGGCGAGTTTAAAAAACACACTCCATAGTGTTGCTCTAATGAATAAGTTCTCCTCCACCAACTCACCTGTTCTTGGTTATTATACTTTCTCCCTGGATCAGGATCTCGGCCTTCCAATTTCAACCTAACTCTGCGCCATACTCCCATTGCGTAAGCGTTGCGCTGCTGCCCCTTGGTGGTGCTGTCTTGTTTCGTGGGCAGGACTTTCGCGGGGCTCAGGCTTATGCCTTCCTGTCTGACGAGCGGGGGCCTGAATGCGCCGTTTGCATTCTTGCCCTCCAAATTCATCATGCACTCGTACATCGGTTCGGTGTTCTCCTTCAGGTAGGCCAAATTTTTCAAAATTTCCTCGACCTCATCTTGCGTTATGTGCTTCTTGAAGCAGTGCACCAGCGGCGAGAAATTCTCGGTATACTGCCGGTAATTCACCATGAACTCCTGCGTACTCACAGCGCATTCTTCGATCTTCACCATGGACTTGATTAGGCTCTTGACTTCCAGCATCAGCTTGCTGTGCTTGTTGAAATACGACTTCAGCTTTTCCATGCTTATGTGTATTCCGTCGCTGGCTACAAATATATTTTCCTTTTGCTCCTGCAGTTTCTTCTGCGTGCCGGAAATAACCTCCGAGATCTTTTCGGAAATTTCCAGCAGCCACTTGGGATTGTTAAACATAGTGGGATTGTATAAGCGCATGATGTTCTGCTCCGTGGGCGTTACCTCCACAAGCTCCAACGAATTCAGCTCACAAGCGTTGTGCCATTTATCCCAACAGCTTAAAAATCTCTTATCGAAGGCTTCCGCTTCTGACGTTTGAGTCCGCAGGAGCTCGTGTTGTAAAATGCCGTTGCACGTCTTAAATACCACGCTAGCAATTTGATGTTCAATCTTCAGCCGCTTCTCTCTCGTCGACACAGCGTCCTCGAATGCAGCCAACACTTGATTTACATCGGGATTGACTCCTGCCGCCCAGTTAAGCCTCGAGCTGACGCTCCCAACTAAGGTTTTTTGCTGATCACGTGCTTCGCTCATTTTGTTAATCAACGAGTTCAAATTGGAAGTTTCGGTGCGAAAGTCTAATATAAACTTGCTTCTGGCTACGGCCGCGTTATAAGCGATCGGGCTATGGCTAAAAACGCTCTCGTGCAGCCAACTATGAGTCGTAATCTGATTTTGCAGCCGCACCAAACTCGACTGGGCCACGTTCAAGCGCTGCTCCTTCTGCTTGATGTCCTGAATTATCCCCCAGGATGATTTGAGGTTGGTTTGCAGGCTGGAAGCTTGCGCCAAGACATTCTGCGTGAAAACTCCTTGCTTCAAGAATAAATTCCCTCCCTTTTTGTTGAGCTCGTCCAGTGAGACTTTATTTTCGGCCCCAATATCCTTTTGCTCGATCTCGCTCGTGACATTCAGCCCGAGGCTCTGCAGAAGGATGCACACCGTGTAGGCCACGTTCTCGGTGGCGATGCCGAGGAATTGTCGCGTGACAAAGTCCCCGATGTACTTTTTGATCGGTTTGGTGAGATGCTCATCGTTTAGTACTATGACAGTCATGGGTGCCTTGAACGAGCTGCACATCTCAACGGCGGAGTTGAAGAATTCAGACATGGTTTGTAGCCGCTTCAATAGGAAGATGTCGTCTAAGACGGCTTTCACCTGGGAGTTAAATATGGGGGGAGCCAGGCTTCGCGCCTGCTTCACTTGGTCCACTTTCCGCCAGCAAAGGGGAATTTCTAGGGCGCTGAGTGCGTCGATGAGGTTTTCGAATTCCACGTTGAGCTTGTCAAATAAGCCGTTGAAACCCATTAAGAGCATTTTGCCTTGGCTTAAGTTGTCGGACTGGGTCTGCGACAGCAGCTGGTATCTGGTTTTCAGCTGAGTTACCATTTCTATGATGTAGTTGTATGATGGCTGAAATAAAAACAAAGTATTTATATCAATATATGTTTTTAACTGTTGGTTAATATACAGTGTGACCAGTAAAGTCCGCATCATATGGGATTTTAATGTATTAATAGCTTTTTTCGAAATTTGACTTTGTCATCAATTTGTGCTTTGATCGAGATGAAAATTAACCAAAAAAATAGTAGTCACGTCATTCGCATTATCTGTCAAATTTAATTTTTTTTTCAATAAAAATTTAAAAGTGGGGTTATTTCTCAAAATATCGAAAAAAGTTATTAGAAAAAGTTTTTCTAAATGCAATTTTTAGCCCATATGCAAAATTTCAGCTGTATAAGATAATTTAGATTTTTTGCCCATTTTTTTTTAATTGCACCACTGTTGAAAAGTAAGACTCAACGCAACCTACATAAAACTTCTTAGTTTTGATAATGCTTTATTCCAGATACATTTTCTTTAAAGTAGCGCCATATTAAATATGTGTTTTTCTACAAAATCCAAATACGGCTATTAAAATTTGGTCACATGTGATGCAAAGTTTATTTGTTTTTGACCCTGTATAATGTAACTCCATAAATTAACTATTTATGAAATCGCAGTTTGTGTCTAAAAGTAATACACGTTATTTTATGAAGTTACATTATACAGGGTCAAAAACAAATAAACTTTGCGTCACATGTGACCAAATTTTAATAGCCCTATTTGGATTTTGTAGAAAAACACATATTTAATATGGCGCTACTTTAAAGAAAATGTGTCTGGAGTAAAGCATTATCAAAACTAAGAAGTTTTATGTAGGTTGCGTTGAGTCTTACTTTTCAACAGTGGTGCAATTTAAAAAAAATGGGCAAAAAATCTAAATTATCTTATACAGCTGAAATTTTGCATATGGGCTAAAAATTGCATTTAGAAAAACTTTTTCTAATAACTTTTTTCGATATTTTAAGAAATAACCCCACTTTTGAATTTTTTTTGAAAAAAAAATTAAATTTGACAGATAATGCGAATGACGTGACTACTATTTTTTTGGTTAATTTTCATCTCGATCAAAGCACAAATTGATGCCAATGTCAAATTTCGAAAAAAGCTATTAATAAAAAAAAATCCCATATGATGCGGACTTTACTGGTCACACTGTATTTTACTTGAAAATTTAACGTACTTAGTAAAAACACATGCTAAAATATTCAGGAATGCTCTCGGAACAAAAAGAGATAATTTCGAAGGCTTTCACAGCCATTGTCATTGTGCAACAAACAACTTTTGTGATTGGACTGTGTCATTATTGAGGTCAAAGAACTCAACGTTTCGTCCACTTTTGTAAGGGATTTCATCAGGAGAAAAAAAGCAAAAAAGCACGGTAAATTAACATGTAAACCACGCCAAAGGCGAAACTCTTCTAACAATCAGAAGGAGAAAGCTGATTTATAGGTGAGTGTCATCGCAGTTGAGTGACAGTGGGCAGGTATTTATAAATCTCAATGGCTTCGCAAATCTTTCTGCAGACAGAAGTTTCATCACAATAATATTAAGGCCAGTATCGCGTTGATGTTCGGCGATTAGACTTGAGTCTTTACTGAATGTCCTGTTTCACCAATGTATACAGCATTACAAGAGCAAGGAAGTCTATAAACATCTTTCGATTACATAGTGTTGAATTTGTCTTTTGGTGAAGGAACAGCCTGTGAGATTTTGCTCGGGGGTTTGAATACTGTTTTTGTTTTGTTTTCGAAGAAACTTTCCCATGCGATCGGTGACTTAGTCGATATAGAGAAGATTCCAGAGCCACAGTCTCAAGTCAGGTCTCGTTTCATCATTAGCCATAGCTGAACACCAACGCGATACCTGCCGTAAGATCCTTTTTGATAAAACTTCCATTAACTACAAATTCCCATTCTTTAGCGGAAAGATTTGCGAAGCCATTGCCACCCTAATAATCTCAATCGGGACGACGGCTTTCCATTTCCTTCTATGTGGAATGTGCTAATTCCTAAACCCCGCCCACCATCACTGAACCGCGACAACACTTGCCTATAAATTCTGGTTTACACATTGAGTTACCATGCTCTTCTATTCCATCCCTTGCAAAAGAGTTTCGTCTCTGGCGTGATGTACATGTTGAGTTATCGTGCTCTTTTGCTTTTTATCCTGATGAGGCCCCTTACGAAAGTGGGCAAAACATTGAGCTCTTCGACTTTAATAATGACATGGTCCAATCCCTGAAGTCGTTTGTAACATAATAGAAAAAAGGGTAAGAAGTTAGGAAGCAATAAACTCCATAATAATAAAGTTGACTTAGAAACTTTTATACAAATATATGCAGATGTACTATAAAGAAGAATCTTAATATAAGTTATCCAGAACAGCTGAGAAATGAAACAATAATAGTAAGTGTGTGTTAATTGAGTGACTGAAGGCCTTTGGAAGGCTTATTATTTCTACCTTACATTAATAAAGGCTAGGCTGATAAGATAGGACATGTCCTGAAACAATGCAACATCAAAACTGTGTTCACGAGCAATGAAACTTTGGGTAACGGTTTAAGATCAGTCTATCAAAGAAAGCAGCTAACTGCAGCAAAAAGGCGGCCTCGGTATTCTGGAATTTCTGGCCAGCTCACACATAGAAGCGAAAAATGGGAGGCCCTGTTATTCTTTAACAACTGTAGAATAACATTTAAGGAAGCCGCATGGGGTCCGGCCTAAATATTGAAATTCGTATGCGAAATTAAACTAAAAGAGGCATTCTTACCGAAGTTATTTGCGGTCGTTCTTGAAGAAACAACGCGCTGCTGGTTTGTTTGTTTAAAACAAAAGCAATCCTGGCCTGCTCCAAGAATATCAGATTTGCGAAGCGTGCTTCGTGAAAAATCAATAATCGAACAAGTGGACTGCTTTCAAACAAGCCTACTTGGAAATTGAAAGCACAGCGAGCGTGTCTCGACCAGAAAGGCCTTGCAGGTGTCTTATCTCTAATGTCATGCGCTTTATGCGATAAACCTGAATTTTCATGCTACATTATTAAATACAAGAAGATGCTAATTGCAAGAACGCGCCATTGAAACAAGGCGTTACACTTCATTATTTAAATATAAGGCAATCCGAAAGAAGATGCTAATTGCTAGAACGCGCCATTGAAACAGATCGTTACAGCTGCAAGGTCTTGCTAAACATTATTGAATATGGATGCACAAACAGCAACAAGGCCAAACTGCCTAAGTAGCCTCGTTCTCAAGGTACTCAAACAACAGGAGCCACCAAAGAGCATGGCCATCGCTTGGATCCGTGCTCGAGTTCGCAAGGTGCAAGGCACATTAAGCCAGAAAATGCTAGGTGTTTATCCACAAATACTGTGCGGTTTACGCCGAAATTCTGTGTTAATAAGAATAATTCGAGTAACTGTGAAAGCCTCAAACAGTATGTGTGCATTCTCCTTTACCGATAATTTCCTCTACAACCAATAAATTTTTCCTTGGCTGACTAAGTCACGGTATTGATATTATTACACCAACAATCGAAGAGTAGCACATTTCCCATTAGACTGTGCCCAATTAGAGAAATGTAAAGGAAACAATTTGGTTTTTCAAAATTAGTTTTAAATATGAAAGTATAGCGTTTACTGGTTTAATCAAGTGTTTATGGCGTAAGTGTGTGTGTGAGTCTACTTAAGTGCAGTTACAATAGTTATAAGAACCCTAAGAGCCCACGAGTTACAAGAACCCCTCTAACTAATTCATAAAATCTATTTAATTAAAACAAAGTGATGTACACAACGTAGAGGGTTATACAGGGTGATTCAAAGATGGCGCATTTCCTCTGGAGGGGTTGTTGGGGACACAAAAAAAATCTTTATAATCATTCTTCTGAAATATTAACAGCTGAAGATGCATGTTGATATAAGCTATTTACCAATATACTCAACGTTTGAATCGAAGATTATTATTGTTATTAATCATCCCTATTCAAAAAACTGACAGTTTCATCAAACTTAGCTAAAATTTTAGTCTTCAAAACTAGGCACCAAAAACTGACGTTTTGAAAACTAAAATTTTAGGTTAGTTTGATGAAACTATCAGTTTTTTGAATTGCGATGATTAATAACAATAATAATCTTCGATTCAAACGTTGAGTTTTTAATAAATATTGGTAAATAGCTTATATCAACATGCATCTTCAGCTGTTAATATTTCAGAGAATTGATTGTAAAGATTTTTTTTGTTATTTTTCCCGTACTCAGACCTAAGAGATAGAGTAACAAGGTCAACGTAACACACACACATCACACAATGGTTGCTGTGCAAGCACAAAAGGCGTGCTCCAACTTTGTATCCCGAATCCGGGGCAAGTTGAGCATTGTACCGCCAGATGCAAGCACATAAAGCACCAGCCTCTACATCGAAAGTTAAAACAAGGTTATTGATTATACATACTCTGCTAGTAGTCCCCAACAACCCCTACAGAGGAAATGAGTCATTTTTTAATCACCCTGTAGAGTACTACAGGCTGTCAGAACACACCGGTGTGTGCATTTACAACACCACAAGTTTGTCTCGTTACGTTTGCACTGCCCCTTAAGTCAGATAGTTTGACACGATCGATAGATGACGTTCAAAAACGGTACGCGTGGACCGCTCGAAGCCTTATCGAAGGAAACAAATATTATGTGCCGCCACAGCTGGAGACTTCGTTAACAGAGCAACAATTTACCAGTATTGAAGTACAATTGAAATAGCCGGATGCGATTAAAATTCCACCCATCTATCTGCACAATGCAGTAAATCATAAAGCCCTTATAGATGACATTCAAAAATACGTAACAGATGCATTTACAAAGACCTACAACACATTCACACTATGGATACATTTAAATAAAGATGAAGACTTTCCAACCATAACCCGAGTGTAGTTGAGCATCCTACACTTCCGTTAGTGGTCGTGTCCCGGTCGGTTCAACCGCAGTTAAAGTACGTTTTTTTTCTATAATAACTGTCAAAGTGTTACAATGTTGGTAGATATGTGATTAAAACGCTAGTAAATTTTTATACCTCGTGTTGGTAGAACTTTTTCAAAATTATGGTTATGTAACAATTTTGAATGTCAAAGTCTCTTAATCTGAACTAACTGTTGACAAATTTCTTTTTTTAACATGGAATCATCATCATCAATAAAATCGGATAAAAAAGAAAACCAAGAAATATTTTAAATGCAAAAATGAAGCAAGCGATATTAAATTATGACATATCTATCAAAATGACAATAATTTTTTTAGTGGAAGAAAAGAACTAAAAATCTATGTACCAACATTATTAAAACTAGGGACCCTGCAGGAATGCAACTTATCCCCTAGAAAGCTGACCTTGAAAATTATTATAGAAAAAAAATTTGCTTTAGTTTTTTTAACATAATGTTTGTAAATTAATAAAAACCTTTTTCATAACACCTACTTGTTATTTGTCAATAACAGAACTGTCAACCTGACTGAAAAGTTCCCCATAACAGCCATGGTCATGGCTCGGATAAATTCATTAGCCTCGTCCTAACGACCTCAACCACAAATTTATCATCGTTTGTTAGATGTTTACTAATGGCCTTATGTCGTTAATAACTAATAGAGCATTTCTACTGCACCTGAGTAGGAAAGCATAATAAACGATTTTACAAAGTAGCATTAATTTATAAATAAAAATTTGAATTACAGCTGTTTCAGTAATTAATATGTTGAAATTGGAGATGAATCAGCTAGAGTGGTTTTGTATAAAATTAGCCACTTAAAAATCGATTTGAAAATCAATATTTCACAAAGAGATTCGTATTGTCAAATTACACATTAAAATTTTATTTAAAACTAAGGTTACGTTACGTTTCGCTGGCATACCAGCTTTGTCAGACAAGAACAATTTTTAAAAACAATAGCCTTTTACAATAGTAAATCTGTAAGGAAAACAAGCCAATTAGAATAGATAAAGGAATAAAGCCTCACTTATATTACATACCTGATTGAAATTGTAAAAATGTTAAAGAATAGGATTCATACTCTTGATTACTTTATACATTTCAAAATGTTCATAACTTCAACCATTTGAACATTAAAAGAGTTGGAAATAATTGAAATATACTTCTGGATTTTTAATTCTGCTAAAAAACAAATTTTTTAACTAATAAATGAAAACCTATGTTTGCTGAAGGACAGTGGCTAATTTTATACAAAACCAACCTAGCTGATTCATCTCCAATTTCAACACATTAATTTATAATACCAGATAAATGAAAAAATAATTGAGTTACGTTAGAGGTCGCTCCCCGGTCGAATCAACCGCATTAACAAAAAACGATTTTAAATTTTTTTAAATGTGCTGAAATATCACTAAAAATAGCAAAAATGCGTTTTGGGAGAATTTTTAAAAGCACAAGTTGCAAAGTAGCTGCATTACAAAGCTATAGCAAATTTTTTTAAATGTGCGGTTGAATCGACCATAGTGCGACCACTACCGGGTTAACTAAATTCTACACTGAAAATCAAATCCAATACCACACATCAAAATCCTAATGATAAACCTTTATCAGTGGTAATCAAAAATGTCCCAAATGTCCCACGAACTAGGAACCCAGATTCCAGTTCTTAAAGTAACAAGGTTATACACTAAAGAAAGAAGCCCACTGCCGGTCTGCGCAGTTGAACTAACCAACAACAAAGAAGGAAAATGCATATTCAAACTAAAAGCGATATTTCACTCCATTGTAACCGTTGAACTAAGAAGAAAATCTACCCAATGTCAGAGATGCCAACAGTATGGGCACACTAAAAATTATTGTAGCCAAAAAGCTGTATGCGTCAAATGCGCCAACGACCATCTACACACTGTATTCGAAAAACAACCCAATGATCCCCCAAAATGTGCAAACTGTGAAGGCGACCACAGTGTGAACTATCGCGGTTGTCCTCATCATCTTAAAGTCCCACAGCAATGCACGAAAACCCAGACTTCATCCATTAAACCCACCAACACCAGAAATTGGTTCACCAACAGCAATCACACTTTTGCAGACGAAGCTAAAGGCAGTGCAAATCTCAACGTCAATCTGTCAATCCCACCCAATAACATCATTCACCTCCTCCTCAACCTACTCACACCCTACCTCGATCAAATTAAAACATTCATTACCAATACCCTCCTACCTGCGCTTTTTAATGGACCGTAACCAAACACAACCTATCCTGTTCTTAACAATCCTCAACTGGAATGCCAACAGGCTCCTAAATCAACGCTCATTATTTATTGCTTTCCTGGCACGACACAGAGTTGATATTGCTTGTATTGCTGAGACGCATTTGGACACAATCAACCTCAAAATCCCCGGCTACCATGTCTATAGCAAAGACTGAATCTCCACAACCGCATCCGGAAGGGTAGCGATCCTAATCAAAATAATTCTTTCGTACTAATTGAAAAAAACAAATAAACAAGTGGGCAATTTTACAAACAAATTCGTTTGTAATTAATTTTAGCTAATTCTAAGAATGTGAATTGCACCCAATCTGTTCGATACATTTCCTTGTGCAGTTTCCAAAGGGAATGTTAGATATGTACCAGTTTGTAACTGCGTTTGTTTTATAACTCTCACCTATATCAATCAAAACCTTAAAAGTACTAGCTTTTAGCCCGCCGCATAGGTGGCCTTATTCTAATTATAACATTCTGGTACAGTGACCCATTGCAACAATCAGCAGAACATCACAGACCGATTTCGAGAGCTTACTTGTTCCACTGCTCTAGCGTTTTTGGCTGCAATTACTTGCCCTCTAGAATTTGTCTAATTTAAAACACTTCTGCGACCCTACACGGTGGCAGGTTTTTATTAAAAAAAGAATTATAGAAATCGGCTTGATGCAAGGCTTATACTAGATGCCGATAGAAAGTTTTAAATATTATGATTACTACAAGACACCGGTGACAGTGTGACTGCGAGTATAGGCTCTTATTCTATGTTCATATGTTATTACGCATAATGCAATTACTTGTTCAAATTGTATTATTTTAACATATTGACATGTCTTTACTAGCTTTTGAGCGCACCACATAAGTGGTCTTATTCTAATTAATAGTATATTATATCATGAGGGAGTAAAGTGCATCGAGATTCAGGCACTTTAGTCCCGTGTGATATACGCTATTTTATGCACTTTTGGGAACATTATCATCAAACATTTGAAAAATTTGGAATCTGTTAATTTAGAAATTGACAACTACAATTTAATTTTAAGTACTAATTTAATTAAGAATGTTGTGTATAGAGTGATTTTTTAAAAACGGAATCACAGCAGGCCCTGGATAACCTGAATCAGTTGGAAGTACTGAAGTGTATGGTCAGTCTATGTCAAATTCGACATTTGCAGGTAAGTTTTGCGTCAGTGTGTATCAAACTACTAACAAAACCTAACCTACTAATCTCGAATTTGACATAGACTGACAATACACTTCATTACTGCCAACTGATTAATTTTAAATACAAATTTTTATTAAGAATTCTGTACATACTTTTAGCTTAGTTACGGTAACATTTTTTTCTACTCACTGTATAGAAAGTCGGCTTTTGCGTCCTAGTTTTAGGAAATAAAACTGTCAATTTCCAACTAACAGGAGCCAATTTTTATTAACTCCCGGGAGTAACTATAATGATTTCCTAAAGCAACATTTTTGAAATTTTGCACAATAGGACATGCGTTCGAAGAAAAAATCATATATATATTTCACTGGAGCAAAGGTTTATTTCCTCCCTTGTGTGTTTAATGCCCTCTGCTAACGCGTCGAGCATTAAATTCACAGCCGGGAGGAAATGAATACTTTTGCTCCCTAGATATATAAATAGCTATTACTTTAGTGCCTAGGGATCAAACTAATTACTAAAGTTCCCAGGGATTAAATGAGCTACTTTAATCCCTGAAATAAGTGACTAAAGTGCCAACTTTAGTCCCAAAAGTGCAAACAATTTTTTTTGCATTTTTAAAATTGAATTGTACATAAAAGAATGACAAAAGCAGATGTTTTCAATGTCTTTAATACAAAAAGCGCGCTGCAAGAAAACCAAGTTTTTCTAGATCGAATTATAGCTGAGTCTTCAAAATTATTTACAAAATAGGTAAAAAATACCTCAATTGTGCTAATAATAATGAAACACTTAGTATTAATGCGAATTAGGTGAATTTGGAAATTTAAAAAACATTGCAGCCGGTGGTATTCAACTCGCGTTCACTGATAAAAATGCGTATGTTTATTTTGTTAATTTAACATTTAGTTGTTTCTTTTTAAAGCTTTTGAATTAAAAATGTTTGATTTATTTTAGAATATCTAGCTGTCTGTTTTGAATATGTTACATCATATATCCGTAGATAATAAATGTAGAAAGCATACAGTAACATTAGTATTTTTGTCACATATATCGTTAGGGTACTGAAGGGCGCAAAACTGTTGGCTTGCCTACAGTAAAACTTTGCCTAGTTACGGCCCTGACTACCAGACATGGCAAAATTAACATTGGAAAATTATGGAAGGATCACCTACTGCTGTGTCTGTATGTACTAGGGATGTTCCGAATATACAAAAATTCGTATTCGCGAATACGAATACCGAATACAAATACTCTTATGAATATTCGCGAATACGAATACGAATACATGACCTTGAGTGAATAATATCAACATCAACATCGGATTTGTACGCGCTGCAAATTTTAGAAATAGTGTGGAAAATAGTTTTGTTTTTTATTTAATGTTATAAAATGATTAATATATTAACACATGTTTTATTTAATGTATGAATACCTGTTTTATATTTTTATTAAAATTCTTATCTATGTTTCTATAATTTTAATGTCAAATACTCGTATAATATTCGTGTTAATTTTGGCGAATACGATTACGAATACAAATATTGAAAATATAGCGAATACTCGCGAATACGAATACGAATACGAGTATTCGGAACATCCCTAGTATGTACATACTAGAACGCGTTGGCCAGCCTACGTCTGGCCCTGCCAGCGTAAAGAAACGGTTAACAATAAAAATGCTTGCTTAAGCTGGTAGCCAGCCGACGTCCGGCCCTGCCAGCGTTAACAATACAAATGCTTGCTGCAGGCCCTTCATGCTGCGTGTGCCGGCGCCACTCACGCTTACGATCGGCATGTGCGCGCGCCAGCGCTTACGGTCGGCCGGCATCAGCTCTTATAATATAAGATATGTAATTCTCACAAATGAAACAACAGGTAGTTGAATTAATCACATTTACATTACTGTCAGATTGCTGTTATTTTTAAAATTTGCTGATACAATACAACTATCACCATTTAATTATCAATATTATTGCCAATAAAGCCGGCAGTACGGCTGAGTGGTGCGCCCGGCACCCCGACACTGTGTAAATGGTATAAGGGGTTACAGATTGTGTATGTATGTATTGTAAATAAATAGTATTTAGGGATAAATAATGTGGTATAGCAATTACCTTGTATAAGTAACATTCAGTATAAAAGCATAACTATTTAGAATTTACGCAACACAAAAAAAATAAAAAGTAAGGTTAAGGTTTAGTGTTCATAGGTAAACAAACGTAAACCATTTATATAAATTTTAGTTTACAGCTGACAAAATTAATGAAAGTAAGTTTTGGGAAAATTTGCAGCTATTTAATACATTTCAATAAAAAGGCAAAGCAGTGTAATAGTTAAACATAAATATATTTCAACCAACAATGTGGTCTTCTTCAGTATGGGAAAATTATCTGCAATACAATACGGTACAGGTTAGGTTAATGAGATTATAAATATTTGAACATTTTTCTACATCTTACCATTATAAAATTAATTCCGGAATGTTTGTAGTTGATAATATTTACTACATCAAAAATGTTACTCGAAGAACACTATGGAATCGGGGTCCATTAAGTAAGGTAAACAGTAAAACATAAAAATTGTTTTAAAGAACTTGGAAAGTTACGTCTGAATAATTAGTGAATCGATGTAAATGTGTTAAAATCTGTAATATGTAATAGTTTACATTAGGTTAACGAATCTTTCAAAATTTGTGCATCTTACCAGTATAAGTTAATATCATAAATTTGCAATTGAAATTGCTCATAACCTCACTAAAGTTATTCAAATAACATATTCGGATGTGAAATCAATCAGGCAGGAATAAATAACACAAGTTTTAAGAGGCTCAAAGAAGACCATCATTTGTACAAACAGTACTTTGATGGATATTAAAAATCTGTAATTTAAAAAAGTTTTACATTAGGTTAATGGAATGAGAAGTTTCCCAAAATACTGTATCTTACCAAAATAAAATAATTCGAAAAGTTTTGTGGTGGAAATGGCTCACCACTTCATTAATGTTATTTAAGAACCATCCCAAGGCTTAATAATAATTAAGCCGGAAATAAAATTTTAAAGTTTTGAATGAAACTAGGTACATTTGTTAAAGCAGCAAATCGAAATAAAATGGAGGTAGGACAAGAAGCACTCTTACGCATGTGTGAATGCGGGCATGCTTAGAAGATCCATTATATATAGGCTAGTTCCAAAAAGGGAATGTACAAAGTGTTTCAAAAGTGTAAATATAGTTAAAGCATATTTCTTTTTTAAAAAAGTTTGTGGTATATTACAATTAATTTTTCTATGTCTGTTCTGTAGTTTACAGTCATAGGGTTCTTTTTGATTTCTATCATTTCATAAATTAGTCTTTTTTTCAAATTACTTTCTTCATGTAAAATTTTAGGGGAATCGAAATTGAAATTGTGGGATTTTTCCACAGTATGATCTGATAATGCAGTATTGGCTTTGTTAGGGGTAGCAAGTTTAGTTTTTATTGCATTTTTGTGTTGGGAAATTCTTTTTTTTAAAAGCTGTTTAGTTTGTCCTATATAGTTAGCAGGACAATTTAAGCAATCAATTTGATAAACTATATTAGATTCGTTAGTGATATTTGGTTTATCTTTTAAGTTATTAAAAAACGTTTTCCCAATAGTATTATGATTTTTGTAAGCTATTTGAAAATCGTACTTTATTAACTCTTTCTCTAGCTGTAGAGATAATTTAGGAATGAAAGGTAAAGTAATAAATTTTGAAGTTGTATTATTTTGAATGTTATTAAGTTTATTTCCTGACAAGTTTTTTTGTGAATTTATAGTTTGGTTTTTGTTTCTGTTATTTAAAGTGTGCTGTCTTTTATTAATGTTAGAAATCATTAATTTTAAAGGGTAGTTATTGTTTGTTAACATTTTTTAAATTTTTATAATATTTTCATTATGAAATTTTTTTGTTGAAAGTAAAATTGCTCTATCTACTAAATTATTTATTAAGCTTTTTTTATATTTAATTGTAGTGCATGAGTTAAAATTTAAATATCTGTCGGTTTTTACTTCTTTTCTAAACCAATTGGTTTCTATAATACCATTGGGGGTTCTGATTAAAGTTGATTAAAGTTAAGTCTAAAAAGTTAATAGAATTTTGATTATTTTCTGTTTCTATAGTGAAATTTAGTCTAGGGTATATACTTTTAAATGTTTCAAAAATGTTACTGATAGAATTTTTGTTGGCTCCTATTATGATGTCATCGACATATCTTTGATAAAATGAAATGTTGTTTAAACTTTGTAATATGTTTGTTTCAATTTTTTGCATTACTAAGTCTGCTATTGTGCTTGAAATGGGTTGACCCATTGCTACTTCGAATTTCTGTTTGTAGATTTGTTCTTTATATTGAAAATAATTAGAGTTAATGACATTTTTTACTGATTTTAAAAATTCTATTTTTGGTATGTTAGTTAAAGTTTCAATTTGTTCCCAATAATTATTAATTGTTTCTATTGCTAAATCAGTTGGTATATTTGTGTATAGACTTTCAACATTCAGAGAGAAGAAAACGTGGTCTTTTGGTAATTTTCATTTGTCTATATATTTTTTTAAAAGTCCAAGAGTCTTTAACGCTGTATTTATTTTTTTGGGTTATTTGTACTAAAATGTTTCAAATGTATTTAGAAATATTATAAAGTGGGCTCATGTAAGAAGCAATAATAGGTCTTAATGGGATAATTTTTTGTGTAATTTAGGAAGGCCATAAATTTTTGGTGCAAGTCCGTTATGGCAGATTAATTTTTTATAAGTGATTTGGTCAATATAATTATTTTTATACCATTCTGATAACATTGTATTATTATTGTTTTGTAATGAGTTTGTGGGGTCCTTGGAATTTTTTTTTTAATAACTTTGTGGGGTTCTTTACTCCAGTTGGTTGAATACAACGTGTACAACTACAGAATTATACCTTTATTTAACGAGATATTTTATTTACAATATGAATATATATATAATGTACAATTGTTATGCGGCCATGGCTTGGTTGCGGCGATAGTTCTGCCGCACAGCGAAACGACGTGGGTCCTGAAGGCTGAGGGTGGTTGGATTGACACCCTGGTATCGGAGGGCCTGCAGGTCCACCAGAGCTGGCGTGGTCCACGTGGTGGCCTCCAGGGGTGCTGCTACGTCCTCGGAGCGGGTGGTGCGCCGCCTCTTCGGAGGGGACGCTTTCAATGGCGATATGGGTGCTGGTAGGGCCGGCCGACACAGAAACTCCCTAAGCGTGTTTCTTTCTTGCTTCCGTTTCCGCCGTGGGGTGGAATGTGTTGGCTGTGGAGTGGAAGCCTTCTCCATGGACCGGGCTGTAATTATAGCGCCGGGTGTGTGAGCCGGGCTGTATAAATAGCGCCGGTGTGGGTGTGAGTCCGGGCTGCAGTTATAGCGCCGGGTGTGTGCCGGGCTGTATAAATAGCGCCGGTAAGAGACTCCCAGGCTGTTAAGAAGCGCCGGTGTGTCTGTGTTTCTGCTCGTCGGAGCGCTGGCTTTTATAGCCGGGCAGCCGTCGCTTCGTGCCGGCTGCGTACGTTCGTGGCGTCTCGGGCTGGCTCGCTTCCGCGTGGTGGGAGCTTTCGTGTCGGACTGGCTCGTTTTCGCGTGGTGGGGGCTTTCCTGCTGCGTGGAGCTGCGCGAGCCCCCACAGACCCCCTTCCCAGTGATGGAGTCACGCTTGAAATCTTACGGTGGGTCGCGTTTCTCTGCTGGACCTCCTGGGTAGTATTGGGGTCTCTGATGCTGTCGGGATTGCTAAGAGGTCGGTGTCTAGGTGTTGTTCCACGAACGCTGGTTTGACTCGGTCTGCTGCTACCGTTACTTGTTTGCCGTGTCTCTGGATTACGAGATTCTTTTCAGTCCTTGAGATGACGGGAAATGGGCCGTCGTACGTTTGCTGCAGTGGCTTCCTTACAGCATCGTGTCTTACGAAGACGTGAGTAGCTGTGGGTAGCTCCTTGAATTGAAAAATTTTGGGCGTGGTGTGACTGGTTGTTGCGGTGGGTTTGATGTTGCTCATGTGCCTTCTGAGTTGTGTGACGTAGTTTTCTGGTTCTATGGCTGTAGGTTGTGTTTGGGCGGTGAGGAATTCTCCGGGTAGTCGGATTGTTTCCCCATAAACCATTTCTGCAGCTGTGGCGGCGATGTCCGTCTTCCATGCTGTTCGGATTCCCAACAATACCAATGGTAGGGCTTGGGTCCAATTGGTAGCTTCTTGGCACCTAAGTGAGGTTTTCAGTTGCCTATGGAATCGTTCTACCAGGCCGTTAGCTTGCGGGTGATATGCTGTTGTACGAGTTCTGGTAAAACCGATTATTTCTTCCAGTTTTTTGAATAGCTGTGCTTCGAATTGCCGTCCTTGATCGGTTGTGACCTGGAGTGGTGTGCCGAACCGCGAAATCCAACCGTCGACGAAGGCTTGGGCTATTGTTGCTGTTTCTATGTTTGGCAGCGGGATTGCTTCCGGCCACCGCGTGAATCGATCTACGCATGTTAGTAGGTATTTGAAATTCTGAGATTCTGGCAGGGGTCCTACTAAGTCTATATGTACGTTGGTGAATCTGCTGGATGGAAGTTGGAATGGTGCTGGCGGCGGTGTATTGTGTCTTGTCACTTTGTTTTGCTGGCATTGTAAACACTCTCGTGTCCACTGTTTGCAATTTGCGTGGATCTTTGGCCATATGAATTTTTCGCTTATCAGCCTGGCAGTAGCTTTTATGCCTGGATGTGATAATTGATGAAGGCTGTTGAACGCTTGTTTGCGGAATTTGCTTGTGATGAATGGTCTTGCGGTGTGCGTAGAGATGTCGCATGTCACTTTAGTGCCGTCGGGCATTTCGATTTGTCTCAGTTGCATTCCAGTAGTTTTGCTGCCCAGGAATTGTTGTAGCTCTTGATCCGATTGCTGATCCTCGCTGAGTGCTTTGAAGTTGATTCCTGCCTGGATTTGTTCTATGCGTGACATGGTGTCTGCCACCACGTTCTCTTTGCCTTTGATGTGCCGTACATCTGTTGAGAATTGCCCAATGTAATCGAGGTAGCGGAATTGCCTTGGTGAACATTTGGATGGTTTTTGTGCAAAGGCGAAGATGATCGGTTTGTGATCGGTGTAGATTGTGAAGTGTCGTCCTTCCAGTAGATGTTGGAAATGTTTGATCGTTGCGTATATAGCGAGTAGTTCTCTATCATATGCTGCGTACTTGGATTCGGCTGGTGATAGTTTTCTAGAATAAAATGCCAAGGGTTGCTGCTGGTTGTTTTGCGATTGGTGAATTACTCCTCCGATGGCGAAATTTGATGCGTCTGTTGTTATGGAAATTTCTGAGTCCTGGATGGGGTGTGCTAAGAGCGCGGTGTCTGCGATTTGTTTTTTGCATGTGTCAAACGCATTCTTGGCTTCCGTTGTCCATGCTATGGGCTGGTTTCCTTTAATTTTTCCTCTTAACAGTTCGTTGAGCGGTGCTTGCGTACTGGCGGCGTCTGGGATGAATCTTCGGTAGTAATTTATCATGCCGAGCGTTTGGCGTAGTTTCCTAGCTGTGTCTGGTGCTGGTAGTTCTAGGATTGCCTTGACTTTGTCTGGTGAGGGTTTTGTTCCCTCTCCTGAGACTAGGTAACCCAAGAATTTTACCTGTTTTACGCCGAATACGCTTTTTGCCTGGTTGATTACTATGCCGTTGTCTCGTAGTCTCTGGAATAGCTGGCGTAGATGTTGCTGATGTTCTGCTTCTGTCTTGGATGCTACGAGAATATCGTCGATGTAGACGTAGCAGAAGGTCATGTCTCGTAGAATGCCGTCCATAAATCTTTGGAACGTTTGTGCCGCGTTCCTGAGGCCGAATGTCATAAATGGAAACTCAAAAAGTCCGAACGGTGTTGTGATCGCTGTTTTCGGGATGTCTGCCTCAGCCACTGGGATTTGATGGTAGGCGCGAACTAGATCAATAGTTGAGAAGACTTGTTTTCCGTGGAGTTGCTGTGCGAAATCCTCAATATGGGGTACTGGATACATGTCTGGGATGGTCCGTGCGTTGAGGTTTCTATAATCTCCACATGGTCTCCAGTCTGCGTTCTTTTTAGCGACCAAATGTAACGGGGATGACCATGAGCTGTCTGAGGGTCTGGCGATTCCTTGCTGCACCATCGTTCGGAATTCTGCCTGTGCTATTTTTAATTTTTCGGGGGCGAGTCTTCTGGGCCTGGAGCTTACTGGGGGTCCCTCGGTTGTATGGATGTGGTGTGTTGTGGTATGCTTAGGGATCGTGTGAATTCCTGCAGGTCTGGTGATGCTGGGAAATTCTTCTAGGATGCTAGCATAGTCTGAAGATTTTTTAATTGAGGTGATGAGTTTGCTCGTGTTTGCCTGCCTTCCTTGGGTTGCAAGGCTGGTGTTTTGGTCCAGTAGCTTCTTGTTCCTCATGTCCACAAGGAGGTTGTAGTAAGAGAGGAAATCTGCCCCTATGATAGGTTTTTGTGTGTTGGCGACTATGAATCTCCACGGGAAATTTCTCCTGAGTTGCAGATTGATGTTAAGATTGATTGTGCCATATGTGTCAATTTCTGAACCGTTGGCTGCATACAGCTTGTAAGTGGAAACTGGTCTGCGTTGTCTGCACAGGTGGTATGGGTAGATGCATACGTCTGCTCCTGTGTCAATGAGAAATTCTGTTTTGGAGGCTTTGTCTGTGACAAAAAGTCGGCGGGCTGTGTGGGTGAGCGCGTCGTTAGCCGCCTTTATCGACCGCTCTGTGCGTTTTCCTGGTCCCTTGCTTTGGTGCAGGGCGGTTTGCAGTTTCGAGCTTGGTCGCCGAATTTATAATGGTACCAGCAAGTATCGTATGTGCGGGACCTGGACTGGCTGCGTCCCCTGCGATGCTGGCTGTGTTGCCTGCGGCGTGAGCCATGTTCCCATTTGGCAGGCTGGTTGTGTAATTGCTCCTTGAGATTTGCTACCTCTTGCACCAGCGTTTGTAAAATTTCATCGCTAGGTGCTTTGGTGGATGTCTGTATCTCTTGGGCTTGTACTGGCGTGGTTCCCATTATGGCATCTGCTAAGTCTGCTATTTCGTTTAATGCCGTGTTTTTTTGTGTTGCCAGAATTGCTTGGATGGTGTATGGGAGTCGTCCGAGCCAGATAGATTTTAGGAGGTCGTTGGGCACGACGTCTCCTGCCAGGTTTTGTAAGTGCCGCAGAAATTGTGATGGCTTTCGGTCCCCTAATTCCTCTTTTTCGAGCAGTTGTTTCGTTTTCTGCTCCTGGCTGATGCTGAGCCGGCGGATGAGCTCTTTTTTAAGTTTGTCATATTTTTCCGTATCTGGTGGTGCAGTTAGTATATCACGAACTTCGCTGGCGTAGCGGGCCTCCAGGTGTCCAGCTACATACCCATATTTCGTGTTGTCGTTGGTGATGCCGCTAATTAGAAATTGGCTTTCTATCTGAGCGAACCATAACTGTGGATCGTTGGGCCAAAATGGGGGGATGCGTACTTGGACGCGGTGTACTTCTGTTGATGGCTCGGGGTCAGGCATTTTTCTCGTTTTTTTTTGTTTTTTTTTCTGAGCCTCACTTCGTCGCGAGAGGTATTATTGTAGCTGTACACGGTACTCGCGTCGGGGTCACCAATTGTGGGGTTCTTTACTCCAGTTGGTTGAATACAACGTGTACAACTACAGAATTATACCTTTATTTAACGAGATATTTTATTTACAATATGAATATATATATAATGTACAATTGTTATGCGGCCATGGCTTGGTTGCGGCGATAGTTCTGCCGCACAGCGAAACGACGTGGGTCCTGAAGGCTGAGGGTGGTTGGATTGACACCCTGGTATCGGAGGGCCTGCAGGTCCACCAGAGCTGGCGTGGTCCACGTGGTGGCCTCCAGGGGTGCTGCTACGTCCTCGGAGCGGGTGGTGCGCCGCCTCTTCGGAGGGGACGCTTTCAATGGCGATATGGGTGCTGGTAGGGCCGGCCGACACAGAAACTCCCTAAGCGTGTTTCTTTCTTGCTTCCGTTTCCGCCGTGGGGTGGAATGTGTTGGCTGTGGAGTGGAAGCCTTCTCCATGGACCGGGCTGTAATTATAGCGCCGGGTGTGTGAGCCGGGCTGTATAAATAGCGCCGGTGTGGGTGTGAGTCCGGGCTGCAGTTATAGCGCCGGGTGTGTGCCGGGCTGTATAAATAGCGCCGGTAAGAGACTCCCAGGCTGTTAAGAAGCGCCGGTGTGTCTGTGTTTCTGCTCGTCGGAGCGCTGGCTTTTATAGCCGGGCAGCCGTCGCTTCGTGCCGGCTGCGTACGTTCGTGGCGTCTCGGGCTGGCTCGCTTCCGCGTGGTGGGAGCTTTCGTGTCGGACTGGCTCGTTTTCGCGTGGTGGGGGCTTTCCTGCTGCGTGGAGCTGCGCGAGCCCCCACAACTTAAAAGATAAACCAAATATCACTAACGAATCTAATATAGTTTATCAAATTGATTGCTTAAATTGTCCTGCTAACTATATAGGACAAACTAAATAGCTTTTTAAAAAAAAGAATTTCCCAACACAAAAGTGCAATAAAAACTAAACTTGCTACCCCTAACAAAGCCAATACTGCATTATCAGATCATACTGTAGAAAAATCCCACAATTTCAATTTCAATTCCCCTAAAATTTTACATGAAGAAAGTAATTTGAAAAAAAGACTAATTTATGAAATGGTAGAAATCAAAAAGAGCCCTATGGCTGTAAACTACAGGACAGACAAAGAAAAATTAAATGTAATATACCACAAACTTTTTAAAAAAATAAATATGCTTTAACTATATTTACACTTTTGAAACACTTTGTACATTCCCTTTTTGGAACTAGCCTATATATAATGGATCTTCTAAGCATGCCCGCATTCACGCATGCGTAAGAGTGCTTCTTGTCCTACCTCCATTTTATTTTGATTTGCTGCTTTAACAAATGTAGTTTCATTCAAAACTTTAAAAAAATTTTTCCGGCTTAATTATTATTAAGCCTTGGGATGGTCCTTAAATAACATTAATGAAGTGGTGAGCCAATTCCACCACAAAACTTTTCGAATTATTTTATTTTGGTAAGATACAGTATTTTGGGAAACTTCTCATTCCATTAACCTAATGTAAAACTTTTTTAAATTACAGATTTTTAATATCCATCAAATTACTGTTTGTACAAATGATGGTCTTCTTTGAGCCTCTTAAAACTTGTGGTATTTATTCCTGCCTGATTGATTTCACATCCGAATATGTTATTTGAATAACTTTAGTGAGGTTATGAGCAATTTCAATTACTAATTAACTTATACTGGTAAGATGCACACATTTTGAAAGATTCGTTAACCTAATGTAAACTATTATATATTACAGATTTTAACACATTTACATCAATTCCCTAATTATTCAGAAGTAACTTTCCAAGTTCTCTAAGCTATAATTTAATAGTTTGGGGAAAAGGTGATCTTTCCAGGGTGTTTATAATACAGAAACGCATCCTTCGCATGATGTTTTCCATTAATAGGCGCACATCTGCAAGAATCAGTTTTAAAACGTACAGAATATTCACGGTATATGACTTATTCATATACAAATGCTGTTTGTGGGTAAAACATGAGAGCATCCCTCTAATATTCAACAGCGACGTGCACAGCTACGGTACGAGAAGTATTAACAAGTTACACATATTTCAGTACAACCGCAGGCGCTATACACAGTCGCCATCGTTTTCGTGCTATCAAATGTTTCACAATCTGCCCGAGTACCTCAGGCGCATTAATGATGCTAATGTGTTTAAGCGAAAATTAAAATCTTTCCTATATGATCATAATTTCTATAGCATCAAGGAATTCCTTAATCTTAAGTGTTGATTGCTTAACGCCAAAGTATAATGCATTTATAATTAGTATTTACCTAGGTTAAGTATGTTACATCCTTATTGTATTTTATTATAAGTGAATGTCTATAATAAGTAATGTATAGATTATCTTAATTCTTGACGACACCAATCTGTATTATTAATGTACGGGCAATGGAATGAATAAACTTGAACTTGAACTTGAACTTGAACTTTAAAACAATTTTTATGTTTTACTGTTTACCTTACTTAATGGACCCCGATTCCATAGTGTTATTCGAGTAACATTTTTGATGTAGTAAATATTATCAACTACAAACATTCCGGAATTAATTTTATAATGGTAAGACGTAGAAAAATTTTCAAATATTTATAATCTCATTAACCTAACGTGTACCGTATTGTATTGCAGATAATTTTCCCATACTGAAGAAGACCACATTGTTGGCTGAAATATATTTATGTTTAACTATTACACTGCTTTGCCTTTTTATTGAAATGTATTAAATAGCTGCAAATTTTCCCAAAACTTACTTTCGTAAACTTATAATAAAGTTTTTGCACAAACAAATATGGATGATTTTCAGTAATAAATACATTGAAATAACGAAGAGAAACAAAACAGATAAGCACTAAAATTCAATAATACTAACAGATATTAATTAATTAAATGTTCAAACGTATTCCCATTGACTAGTAGACAGTGGCTTATCCGTCATAGAAATTACGATGTACATTTCGTAATGTTTGAGGGGTTATTTTAAAACATCCCTCCCTAATAGAGCCTTTAGATATTCTAATTCGCATGCCTTCATAAAGTGTAAATTTTTGATTTTAGGAAACCCCATAAGAAAAAATCATTGGGTGACAAATCTGAAGACCTTGGAACCCAGTTAACAGGGCTTCGACGACCACACCATCTGTTGGAGGATACTTCATTTAGGTAGTTTCGCACTTCTCTTGAATAGTGAGCAGGAGCTCCATTGTTCTGATTCCATATTGATATTATCAACTACTGCAGTAATAACAAGGACTATTTAATTTTGAAGCATATCCTGCATATCTAAATAAATTCTGTTATTCAGGGTACCGTCGATAAAGAGCGGACCAATTAAATTATCGCCCAATATTCCAACCCATACATTAAGACTTTGGCGGTATTGTGTATGTGTTTGCACATACACATGTTGATTAGTTTAGCTCAAATACCGATAATTTTGACGATTTGGTTCTCTATTTAATGTAAATGTGCAGTGAAACAAATATTTTCTAAAAAATGTTTATCTGCATGACATTTATTAAACATTAATTCACAAAAGGTGATTTGTTTCTCCCTATCTGCTGTTAATAGCTCTTGCTGCGTGGAATATTTGTAAGCTAAATATTTGTGTTTTTTAAGAGTGAGATGAACGTATGAGCGAGATACGCCGAGATTATTTACAATTTTCGTCACACTTACGTTGGGATCGGCTTCGACAGCTGCCAAAACATCTACTTTGTTGTTAACATTCTGGTTTTTGTTTCTATTCCTTTTGCAAAGGCTACTGACGCACCCGGTTTCTCGGAATTGTTTTACAATTCGTGCAATTGTGTGTTTGCAGGGAATAGGCCGTTCATTAAAATAAACACTAAAAAGCTCTCAAGTCCTTCCCAAACTGTTACCTGCTAAATTCCACGTTACCATTTGAATTTTTTCTTCTGCAGTAAACACATTCATTGTTAAGTATTTGAAAATGTAATATTTATTATTTTAAATAAATTTTCTTTAAATAATTATGTAATATGAAAATTATTTGGCTTGAATCTAGTTTAGCGACCAACTCCAATCGACATGTGCTATATACCATTCGACGCGTCTCGTCGAGCTGAACAACATTGCTGCTGGGGACATTCAAGGCAGACCAATGGTTACTGAGATACAGCACAGTAAAGTTTAAAATGTCCCATACTAAGTCTACGATGCATTCGTTTTAAAATGTTAAATCATGTGTGTTGAGTTGGGTTTGGTTGGGTTGGGTTGAATTGGGTTTGATTGGGTTGGGTTGAATTGGGTTGGGTTGGGTTGGGTTAGGTTAGGTTAGGCTAGGCTAGGTTAGGTTAGGTTAGGTTAGGTTAGCTTAGGTTAAGTTAGGTGGCGCGCAGTATGACTTGTTATTAGCCTCCGGTAAGGTACACTGCGCGAAGCGCTGCGCGGCGCCCCACCGAGGACTCCAGTGTTTTCCACAAAGAAAAATTTTATAAAAAAAACTTTTTAGGATACTGCATTGGTAACTAGCGTTTACATAGTTACAAACGAGTCCGGTAGATAAAATTTACCGGCCTAGACCAGTAGTAATAGAACTACTACTGGTCTAGGCCAGTAACTGTGTAAACGCTAGTTACCAATGCAGTATCCTAAAAAATCTTATACGATACACGACCGGTAGCATTTTTATGGCCTTGCCAAACATACAGGTCTTGCCCTACGGGCTCGACCTGTAAAGTATTGGCACGGCCATAAAAATGTTGCTACCGGTCTAATAACGTAAATAGTTATTATAGTGCTGTATCTCAGTAACCATTGGTCTGCCTCGAATGTTCCCAGCAGCAATATTGTTCAGATGCGTCGAATGGTGTATAGCACTTGTCGATCGGAGTTGGTCGCTAAACTGTTTTAAATCTTTTGTTTTGACCACTCAGAAAGAATATATAGCTCATGGCAATAGTTGATCCTTATATAATTTCCCAATGTTAATTTTGCTGTGTCTGGTAGTCACTGAAACACACTGTATACCATAACACTACAGACCGTGAAGGCCTAAGGCTATAGATTTTGATTTGATTTAGTAATAAATATTTCTGCACAAAAATGTTACTGAGTTTGTCATTTCTCCTACATATCAGGCAGCACCATCTACAACCATTAAACTCCATCAACTAAGAAAATGTGCTGCGGTCCCATTGCAGCCAGCGGCAACCACGGCCAACCACTATACATTTAAATTTCATGCTTATTTGCCACTTTCAGCGCGCCCATTTACCAACATTTTTACACGTTGAAACCACTACTAAAATGCTATAAGTGAGGTTATGTACACACATGTTTATTTTGCGATTTTAAAATGTAGAAATCTTCATATAGTTCTGATTCAGATAGCGAAGAAGCGTTAACGCATTTGCTCGCACCCATAGAATAAATAACCCTAAAGCGGGTCCCAGACACATCGCGAATGTTCACGAATCCAATTATTTACGAATATTGCCAATCCCAGAATACTCATATATACTTGCACTAGTCACATTCGGAAATACTTGTGAGCCAGATTTGCAATGCTCTACGAGCTACGTAAAATATCTGCACGAACCGAAAACCTAACCTCAAATAACATAAAAGCACTGTATCTTCACGAGGTGTCTATAATTTTTTAATAATATGCGGCTTTTTTATATAGATATAGCGAACAAGAGGAGCAGATTATGATTGACGCTGCATATGTGGTTATATTTTTGGGATGCTTATTGACAATTATCAATTAAAATGTACGATCGTACGAACCCTTCGCGTCATAGTTCTATGAAGCAAGTCAAATAAAATTTTTCGTAAGTATACACGAGTAATCGGGGGTAGTCTGGGAGCTCCACCACGAGTGCGATTACGAACAAAAACGAATATAATTTTCCTTGACTCATGTTATTTTACCGACAACCGATGGGAACTGCACGAGCATACACATAGCACGAGTGGCCCGTACCAGAGTACTTGCGAATGCCTATATTTGCGATGTGTTTGGGACCGGCTTAATGGTTGCCTCGTGCTTGTGCATCGCTAACCAGCGGCGTCCAATGTCCACCAAAATTCGAGCACGTTATGACCGTTATGGGTGATATTTCGATCAAGCAGGCAGTACTGATACAGGTATTATGAAAAATACTATACTTTTTCAATATCCCTCACATTTTTTAACGGCAAACTCAAGGAAGTAACCACAATTCCTTAAAAACTACTACTTACGCTCATTTCCATCTCCATAACAATGCAAGTGAGCTGCTTCTCGAGCTGCGTGACGAGTTCCGTAAGAGGCGTTCCGACGCTCAGCACCAAGCTGTTGATTTCGGAAATCATTTGCACGACGCTGGGCTCCTCACTTAATATCTTTTTCATGCTCTCCGGCAGGATGATGGTGTGAAAGCTGTAGTAAAGCTCTTGCAAATATTTGTAAACGGTGTTAACAGCCTGCATTCCATTAACAGACTGCATGAGCAGCGCGTCTTCAATGTAAGAGTTTTGCTGCAGCAGCAGGTAGTTGATGAACTCGACGACGTTGTTGCTGTACCACATGAGGTCATCCAAGAACCACTCACCGCCCTTCTGACTAAGCAGCTTCAGTATAAAATTGCCGCTTCTGGACACTGTCATTTCGGAATTCAAATAGTCCTTGTTCAGTTTGATGAGCTCGTTCAAAATTATGTACTTTAAAGCCTTAATACCGTCCTTTTCGCAGCGAATAAACGATGAAATCGCCAGTTTGGCATTATTATAAACCTTCTCGACAAGGCTGTTAGCTTCCTTGGTTGCCGTGAGCTCCTCATAGAGGTTCGTTACGACAGCGGTGACGTCTTTATATTGCACATTCAGATGATACGCAAACTCCATTACCGACTTCACTGGCAGCGTAGATTTACCGGTCCCAATAAAAGCGTAACACTGCTGGTACACGGCATCGCAGGCCGCTACGGTTTTAGCCTCCAGCAAATACTTGCTCCAGTTTAAATAGCAAAACATGCGATGCTTCTCGCGGTAGCTCGTAGGGCACTGAGTGAGCACGACGGCGTATTCTTGCAGCAGCTGAAGGCACTTCGTGGTAACTATGGTCTGTTGTTGTTTAAGCTGTTCTACGTCGTTTTCAGACTGCTCACATTGGATAACCGTGGTTGCTTGCCCGGCGTTTTGTAAAAATTCCTTGACCAAATCAAACACCTTGCAACTTTCCTGGTCTATACTGATTTTCAGTTCCATAACCCACTGGTTGTACTGATGACTTTCCATCACTTTTATGGCCTCAGAATAATCCTGGATATGAAGCTCCGCGTCGCTGATTAGGGCATCGAGCTCCTTTTTAGCATTGACGATTGCATCTTGAGTCTTACTGTAAGACTCGTAACGGCTGGGAAGTGAATAGAGGGAGTGGTTTTTCATGCCGTTTGCTTCTGCTTCCTTCACGAGAGCCATTTGCTGGTGGAGATCCTGCAACGAGTCCTCAGTTTCCGCCATCTTTCGGTATTCCTCTAACCATAACTCTAATTTTTCCATCGTTTGCGGTAATTCTTCCAGAATGTCACATCTGCAGATTTATTAAAACATTGTAATCAGGACATTTATCTCTCTAAACGAATATATACATACTTATTATTGGTCCAATCGGTTTTCATTTCGGTGCATCGAACGTTGTACATGGATAGAGTAACTTCCTTCTCTAGGTCCTTGCGGCTTTGACGGGTGAGGGAGCTTCCCGCAACGCCCCTAAAGGCGGTTCCTGCGAGACCTTCCCCTCCTACAGTCCAGTCTACCAGAGGGTCATACACAAACGCTTCCAGCAGGGTTAATAGTGTCTCCCGTCCTTTCTTCATTGTTTTGAGCACGTTTTCGCTAGCTAACCGGAATATTCCCTGCAAAACAATAAATCAAATGTCATACTCAATCAAATAGCTGCAATAGATAAAGTGGGTAGTTATACGAAATTAGTCAGGATAGCGGCAGAACAAATGAAAAATTTTGGGAAGAGGAGAGGTTAAGTAAAATAGTAGCTATAATAATAATAATCATAATAACAAAGCAAAGTAAATTTAAAAATAGCTATTTATGCAACGAGTTGCAACATGAACATATTTTTTGTCCAACACGTTTCGTAATCAATAAAAAATATTTTTCTCTCAGATTTGCATTTTACAAAGTAATGTGTTTAATTTAGATTAAACAGATATAAATTTCAATTCAAAATTTAAATAAATCCAGTTCATAAGTTTGCTTTCATAATCAGTCGGTTTAAAGACCGCTATCGCCAGTAAGCATATTATGTTACGACATGACCTAGAACTTCGAGTTCAGTGCACGGACTTGCAGACAACGCGGAACCATAATCGCTTACTGCTGACTGATTATTTTGAAATATTAGAATCGTTCCAGTGAACTATACTTTGCACTTTGAAATGTTAGTAAGCAAGCAGAAAAGCCCATTTATTTTTGTAATAAAACCAATCGACATTGACTGTTTTATTCATTTACATCGATACTACCTTTCCAAGCCTAAATATTGAAGTGTGAGGCTGCACTTCGGGTAGTTATCTAATTATCATCCCTTTAAGTGACATTGTCTAAGCTGCCTTAAAACAGGAATGCAGTCTCATTTGTGTGCTTAAATATTAGGGACAAAGAACCAGTGCAAGTAACAGAAACCTGATCCAGCATCCAGGCAATTCTGTTCCTAATGTTAAAAATGAGTGATTCAGAAGATTCTTCTGTACCTTCAGACATTAAAGAGGCTGCAAAAAATGCAATTTCTAATTTGTTATCAAATAAATCAAAGGAATTAAGGTAATTACACATTCAATGAGGATTTTTTGTTTCTAAAACAATTTTTCCAATTTTTCTCGGTTATTTTTATAGTTGCAATTGCTGGGGGTTGTCAAAAGAACGAATTAGTATGTATGCATACTGAAGATGTATATAATTGTAATTCTTTTATGAAAATCACTATCCCAAATACGAAACCCAAAGTTTCAAGTACGGTTACAATAAGCGAAGGGGACATTAAGGATATAAATTTCATTGAAATTGTACGAAAATATGTGCAAATGCGCCCCATGTAGGGTTTCCAAGTCCCGGGACCAAAAGTATTTTCGGGACTTAGAAGCTAAATTTCAAGTCCCGGGAAATAGTGTTCAGGTGAAATTTCCGAATGCAATTTCCAAAAAAATCAAGTGTTTTAAGTTAAATAAAGTTATTCTGTGTTGATAATTTGTGTTGGGGCTCGTCTACAACTTAATTGCTTTCTTCTGGTACTAAAAATGTCTGTCGCTCTTCATCTTTTGCTTTTGTTTGAACTGCAAAGTGCGTGTGTAATCCTTTCGTCAAGCTGCCTCTGATTATGATCATTTTGTAGGAACCAACTTCACATTTCGCCAATTGTTTATCTTCAATATATAAAATAATTGTTGCCATATTGACTTCAAATCGTTATTTTTTTTTAATGTAGAATGTAGGTAGGTTGCGAATAGGAATTCATTCTAATTGTAACGCTTTAGCAGACAAATAAAGAACACACTTAAAACCCAAAAATATAAATTATTCAGCTTCTTCGCACATATCTAAATCCAACAAAAAAAAAAGACAAATACATAAATCGAAGAAGATATGCAAATGTGGCTGAAACAGCACACAGGTTTAATTCTAACCTACCGAAAATAATACCTCTCCTGCGTTACGCAAAACGCAAATAATGCAGAGTGTACAAGAGGCATGATAGTACGCCGGACGCCGGTGAATACCCGTCCTAATTCTCTGATATCGAGTATACGCACGCATGTTGACATGGTCCCGGGACTTCGCCTGGGCTGGCTGTGGTCCCGGGACTCGGTTTTTGTGGTAGAATCCCGGGACTGTCCCGGGACCGGATCCCGGGACCGGAAACCTTACATAGAAGTAAATGGAATATTAAATTTGTAAACAGAAAAAAAAAACAACACAGAACTAAAGAAAATCATATAACAAGAAAAAAAAACAGATGAAAAAATATATACAGGGTGTTCCTAAATATCATGTACATAGGGAAGGAGGTACTTCTTTGCCTTATTTCATGACTAAAAATTCATATAAACATAGGTCCGCAAACGCTTTGTTACCGATCTACAGGGTGTTGAAATGTTACGATTCTTTTAGTTTTTTCTTTATAGCTCCTGCAGTTTTTGAGATATTTAGCTCAAATTTGGAATACAGGTTACGCTGTAGAGCTTACGTCATTGGGGATGCCAAAAGGTTGTGATAATCTACAGGGGTCATGCCCCCTTTTCTCCGCTTGAACTTTTTAGCGGTGCCCCGCTGGTAAAATACAAAATGAGTTTTCGGTTTTGTTTAGAATCTTTTTGTTCTCTTGTAGTTTTTTCGTATCTGCAACCGTTCTCGAGAAAAAAAAATAAAAAACGATTTGCTGTAATTCGCTAGACGAAATTAAATTTTTTAAAATGGTCTAGTAGGAACAATGCCAACCTGCGAAGAATTTAATAACTTCTTTGCCAACACAGGATCTAGGATTGTAAACCAACTTGACAAGGCCAATCACACCCTAAAGGTAAGCCACATAGCTGTGAAGTCTACAGTGCTCAACAACTTTAAAAATACCACGGAAGAAGAAATCACCGACATAATAAAAGTACTAAAAATAAAACGGCAACTGATGTACATGACATGAATGTGCGCGTTATCAAACGGGTCGACCAGATATTGGCACCAACATTGTCAGAGCTCTTCAATCTGTGCCTACATGTGGGAAAGTTTCCAGATCAGTTAAAAATCGCAAAAGTACACCCCATCTACAAGAAAGGCGATAAAGGAAGCTGTGCGAATTACAGACCTATATCGGTGCTGCCTGCCTTGTCAAAGATCCTGGAAGTAATTCTTCACAAGACAATAAGTGAGTACTTTATCCAAAATAACTATTTTACTGACAGTCAATTTGGCTTCCTAACCGGCAGAAATACAAAGAAAGCACTGGATTCACTGTATTCTTTTGTCTGCTCAGAGATAAATGACAAGAAAAAAACGGCGTCCTTCATGTGCGATCTGAGCAAAGCTTTCGACTCCATGTCGCACGACATATTCCTACAAAAGTTAAGCAATTATGGAATAACTGGGAAAGCATACCATATAGTAGAAAATTATCTCCAGAACAGAAGACAACTAACCGTGGTGGATTGCCACCGAAGCGGAACGTGTTCAGTCATGAGGGGGGTCCCTCAAGGATCAATATTAGGCCCACTGTTCTTTTTAATATATATATGAACGTCCTTCCGAGCTACATACCGGCGCATGTTGCCATGTTTGCAGATGATACAACACTAACCACTACTGGAGAAACCACAAATGACTTGAACATAAACATGGCAAATGCTATCGAGGCAGCGGATGGTTGGTTCGTCAGCAACGAACTATTGCTAAATAAAGAAAAGACAAATCGGATAAACTACACCACGGATAGGTGGCTGGATGCTGATAAACCAGTTAGACTCCTGGGTGTGACAGTGGACTCGCGGCTCCCTTGGAAAGCGCAGGTGGAGGACCTCAGCCTTGCATTGTCAAGGGTCAACTTCGCCATCAAACGAATTCGTCAGACCTCAAGTGAAGCTGCGGCTAAAACTGCATACTACTCGCTCTTCCATTCCAGACTTGCCTATGCAATAGAAATATGGGGTCACACAACTCATATTCAGAAAATATTAATTGAGCAGAAGAGGGCTTTGCGTAGTATAGCAAACGTAAGTAGGAGAACATCCTGTAGACCCCTCTTCTCCAAGTACGGTATCCTGACAGTTGTGACGATGTACATCTTTAAGACGCTCACGGACATCCACATTGAACGTCGCCACGGTCTAGCAACAAAAGGAAGTAAACACGATTACTTCACGAGAGGACACGATCTGCTGGAAGGACCCAACAGCAGAATGATAACTACCGACTACTTAAATCGTGGAGTCAGCTGGTACAATAGGTGCACCAAGAGTGGAGGGACGATGGGTTCACAACGAAACTGAAATCCTTGATGAAGCAACACGTTTTCTACAACGTCGATGAGTTTATTATGTGTATCCAAACATATTAATGTTATTTTGTTGACGAATACTGTACAGTACAATAAACTTATTATTATTATTATTATAGGTTCTGGCTTTATTTGGATAATCTCTTGTTTACATTAATTTTTACAGTTCGCATTTAAAATCGTACCTTGTGTCTGCATATGTTTATAAATGTTTGTAAACTGTAAGGTGTAAAAGTGTTTTAAATACTCGTTATAATCTCGTAACAATGCCAATTTTTACGAATTCTGACATGGCTGAGATGCATTTCATCTATGGCCTTGCGAATGGAAATGCAAGAGAAGCTAGACGTTTGTACATGGAGTGCTATCCCAATAGAATGATACCTGATCATCCAATATTCTCCAATATTCATAGGCGTCTTGTAGAAACTGGAACTTTTAATAAGAATACCAATGATGCAGGTAGACCACATATTGTTAGAACACCACAGATCGAGGAAGCTGTTCTAAATGAAATAGAAGAACATCCAGACACTAGCACCAGAAAATTTTTTGAACATTTAAATATTAGTTATCAAGTTGTTTGGCGTATCTTGCGTGATTCTCTGCTATACCCTTACCACATTCAAAGGGTGCAGGCCCTCCTTCCTCGAGATTTCCCTTTAAGGATTAATTTCTGCCAGTGGTACCTTAATAAACTAGCAGTAGATCCCAATTTTGATTGTAAAATCCTTTTTACTGACGCAGCCAATTTTTCAAGGAATTCTATTAGAAATTTTCATAACAACCACATATGGGCTCAAGAAAATCCACATGGAATTGTAGAAATGCATTTCCAAGAGCAGTTCTCATTAAACGAAGGGGGTGGTATAATTGGGGATCATTTGATTGATCCTTTCTTTTTGCCTGGTCGATTTACTGATCACTCATACAGGCATTTTTTGTAACACTAATTACTCGAAGATTTATCTCTTTTGCTGAGAAATCAAATGTGGTATATGCACGATGGCGCCCCAGTACATTTTTCTATTTTGGCTCGGGAGTATTAAAATGAAGTGTATGAGAACAAGTGGATAGGATGGACCTCAGTCTTGGCCCCCTAGGTCCCCTGACTTAAAGAGCCTCAATTTTTTTCCATGGAAGCATCTCAAATCTCTAGTGTATACAACACCAGTCAATACCATTGATGACTTACGAAATCGAATGTTACATGCATTTGAAACCGTAAGAAATACTCCGGGGGCGTTCGAAAGAGCGGAGGCATGTATAAGGGCTGGAGGTGATCACTCTTCCAATTATTGTAACGTAGTTTCCTTGTTATGGTATATTATTTTGGTTTTTTGTATTGTAATAAATCATTGCTACAAAAACCCAGCTCTAATTTTTAACAGGTAGTGCCGACCAAACTAACAAAATTAATGGAAACAAGAGATTATCCAAATAAAGCCAAAGCCTACTAGACCATTTTAAAAATTTAAATTTCGTCTAGTGAATTACTGAAAATCCTTTTTTTTTCTCGAGAACGGTCGCAGATACGAAAAAACTACAAGAGAACAAAAAGATTCTAAACAAAACAGAACTCATTTTCTATTTTAGAATTTTTAGTCATGAAATAAGGCAAAGAATTACCTCTTTCTATATGTACATGATATTTAGGAACACTCTGTATACAAACCAAGGACACAACAAGTTAAACATGCAAGATAAACAAAAGATGTGGGATGACATTGGGAATAAAACGAAACAAAAAGAACAAGAAAATTCCAAACTGCTTTATAAACTTCCAAAAAGGTCAATATAAAAAAAAAGTAAAGTTCGGGCACTTCATTTCATGTAGGAACTTGGCCTGAGACAAGGCAAGTCAGGGTTGCCGAAATATCTCTTTTCGAAACCCAGTCATTTGACACACCATTACCGGTGTACTAGTGTCTCAAAAATAAAAATGGAAATTTATTAACAACCAGAGAAGAAATAAGAGAGATGGTACGAGTTTTTTAAAGATTTATTAAATGAAACTCGGAACGAAGTGTAAACGGTGTAAAGGGTTACAGGTTATGCTACGTATGTAACGTGGAACGAAAAGTGGTTGAGGAAGCTGAATAGGTAAAGCAGCAGGCAAGAATGGAATCAAACCAGTATTTTACTTCAAGTAAAGGACTACGACAAGGTGACATACTAGGTCCTCTTCTGTTCATTATTGTCATAGATGAGATGGTGAAGAAAGTAATCATGAATAGTACGTTAGTAAGAATAGAAGTAGTTATCAAATCATACCATTCGAAAGAAAGAAGCTGCGTGGCGCAGATGGGTAAGCGCCAGGCTTGCATTAAGCAAGTTCTCGGTTCAAATCCCGCTGGGGTCGGAATTTTTGCCTATCCTTGGCGATTAGAATCGGGCTCAGTGAGACCATTCACAGATGGGCACCAAATTAACTGTGCTCTACTCAGAACCACAGACCTAAGAGATAGAGTAACAAGGTCAACACATCTACATGACACACACTTCACACAATGATTGCTGCGCAAGCACCAAAGGTGCGCTCCAACTTTGTATCCCGAATCCGGGGCAAGTTGAACATTGTACCGGCAGATAGATGCCAGCGCATAAAGCCTCTACACCGCAAGGTAAATGAGGTTACAGATTATACATACATACCATTCGAAAGAGATGAAGCAGAAGTGCCTGCGTCTGTTCTCGCTAGTGTTGGATGAAGCAGTTAAGAAGATAAAAAAGGAGGCAAAATTTTATGAAGTAGAAAATTGGAACATGGAAAATATAAGAGTATTAGAAATATGCTATGCGGACACTATGGTGGTATTAGCGAAGGACAAAAAAAAACTACACAGAACAGCTACATAGTCAACTGGGAAATATAAACATGAGAATCAATATCAGCGAAACAAAAACTATGGTAAGAAGTAGAGAAGAAATAAAACACCCAATACAGCTGGAAAAAAAAAATGCTACAGCAAACATACAGATTTAAATATCTACGCTCAGTAATTTCACCCAATGGTTCCAACACGATGGGGCTACTTGCCACACGAGCGAATTCCTTTATTTGCTTTATGATCGTTTTGGAAACCGCGTAATCTCCTGTGGAACGAACTTTCCATATCCTGCTCATTCACCTAATTTTACACCTCCTTATACTACTTTTAGGGTATGCTAAAAGGTCATTTTTTAAAAGAACCTACTGGCAACCATTGCTGAATTAAGTGAAAACATTGTAACATGAAGCACAGGACACTACGGAGAGCTCATTGAACATCTTGTATATCTTAGAAAACCTAGAAATTAACTTTATTATAGATTGTTATAATGATGGTATTATTTATGTTCAATAAAGTCTTCCCTTTAGTAGTGTATTGGTGTATACTGTAAAAGAAAGGAAAAGAGCCACAGGAAGACTCTTCAATAGTATCAGGACCACATTCATAAGAAACAAAGAAATCGCTAAAGAAACAAAAGTACAAATATACAAAAAAAAATTAGCAGTATCAGTAATAACATACAGCTCAGAATAATGAAGTTTAGCAGTATCGAAATGAGATACTTAAGGAAAATAGAGGGCAAATCAATTATGGACAGTCAGAAATACAACATACCGGGAAAAACTTAAAATACAGCCAATAGAAACAATAACTAAAGGACAAATGAGATGGTTTAGACATGCAATGAGGATGAGTGGGGAGAGAACAAGGCGAGTATATGAAGCACAAAGAAAAGAAAGGTAAAAATCTACAAAACATGGAATGAAGAGTTAAGAAATGCAGTGAAAAAGAGAGGAATAAAATGGTAAGAAATAATACAAATGACGCAAGATAGAAGAAGATGGTGAGAGGCCTAGAAAAGACAGACACTAGACAAATACAACCGCCAGCCTTACTAGTGATGTGGGTTGGGTAAATACCCAGTGGGTAGAGTATTTATAAATAGGTATTTACCCGAGTATTTACCCCTGCCTCGGGTAAATACCTAAAAACGAAGTATTTATGAAATTTTTAATAGTTACTAAGCTAAGCTATGGTTTACTCACCTAGCGCATCATGGACTCCAAAAGATGGAGGTCTTCATGCTCAATTTATATATATGTAAACCTTTTCATCTAATGCTAATCTAAGATTAATTATAAATATGAATTGATAAATAAAAAAACAATGAAATAAATTTGAAGATCAAGAGTGTGGTTGAAATGCAGTTTAAAAGAAAATGACCATTTTAATCTGATCTATAAAGATACAATCAACCATTAATCTTGTTACAATATTTACTTATACAGGGTGATTCAAAGGTATGGTCATTAAATTAAATGGGTGTACACTGACCTCAGTAGAACTATTGCAATAAAAAGTAATCGCTTACAGAAAAATATCGCAATGGATCTGTTACAGACTTTTAAGAACCACTGGCTAAATCGGAAAGAGTACGTTAACCTATTGTATCAAATGTGATTGAAATTCCCAAGCAAGTGGTTTTTGCTCCTGCGTTTCGTCTAAATTCGGTCTTATCGTAATCACCCGTGCAAACTTAAGTTCATAGAAATTAATTTCAGTTACCAATCAGTTTAAGCCACTAACTGTTTATATTTTTTGTGGGATTATTATTAATTGTTGACTTTTATTGTGCAAAGTTATTCTGTTTAAGGTCCTCTACCTACCCTTTAATTTAATTATTTGGTTTTATCCAGGGGTTTAGTGTGTATGTAACTATTTGTCATTTTTCACGTTTTGGGGTTATTGTCCTATTACTAGCTTATTCAGGTTATGTTAAGAAATGGTGTTTCTTCCGCAACCAACTTCATTGGCCACACGTCGTAGCGACCATCCCTCTTCTAGTTTTTCGATAGCAAAGCCTTTTTCGGCCTCCTTAGAACGTGATTTGGCATTTTATGGTTGGAAGGCAGATTTTCAGTTGTACAACTGACAATTGAGTGACTTTAGTCCACCTGATAAAATTATACATGCACAAGGCAAACAAACCTTGGAAAATGTTTTGACCGCAATAGTACATATTAAGAAACAATCTTAATAAGGCAAAGCATATCACAAATTATATAAAGAACTTTATATATTTTGGGCAGTAGATGTTCTTAGTGCAGCTAGTTTATTCTACATTTATATATAATTCGAATACAGCACCTTGACTTACCAATCAAAATCAAACTGGTGATATTAGTTTTATGATGTTTGTTATCCAACCATAAATACCCCTTTAAATACCTATTTTGGGTATTTACCTGGGTAAATACCTCTATTACAGATATGAAGAGAAAAGCTAAACCAGACAAACAATAAAACACATTCAGCCTCTAAATTGTTTAATGTAGTATAAAAAAAGAATGAGTAAAAGTATTATCAATATTTATAAATCGGTGTTTATCCCAGCCTATACAGGGTCCAGCAACGAAGCGGAGGTGGAAGATATTTCTAAAACTATGAGAGTTACATGAATATTGTGTAGTACATAAAGATTATAGATACGAAGGTGGTGCACATTACTAAAATAGTTTTGATTATATGATGCCCTACATTTGGGTAGCTTAAGAGTTTTGTATTGAAATACTGATTTTGATATAAAGTTGTATGGGTCTAACGTTAACGGCTTTAGAGATATTAACGATTTTATACAAAAAAAAGCTGAACTTTGGGCAGCTGCTGTAAACAACAGAAAACAATTGATGCAGGAAAACGTTACTAAAAAATTGTGATTTTCGTGTACTACCTTTCAAATGTAAAATGGTGGATCTGTGTATTAATGCTATACAGGGTGCTAAACATTTGCAAATTTAATAATTTCGATTTTTTTCAAATTTTTGTATATTTGAAAAGCCCTTTCTTTTGATATGTTACTTCATACTTCTAAATTCAATTGTTTTTGAGATATGCGTGTTTGAACAGAAAAAACAATTTAAGCACCTTGAGATGCGTTATTTCAAGGGATATCAAACAAACACTGTTAAAATAATGATTTAAACACTTGAGTTCTTCAAACAAAAGATAAAACCAGTTTAGAAAACAAAAATCCAGCCACTACTCAAAACTAGAAATAACAAATACAACAAAAGAAAGCAGGAGAAAAATAAATCTGAAAAGTGATTGCATTTAGGGCTAGGAAATGAACTGCCAGAAGGAAGCTTATTAAAGTACTTTAAAAATACAGAGATGTACAGAGTGTTCCATTTAATTAAATCAAAATTCTCTGTACAGATTTAATACTCAAGAGTAGAAAAGGGGAAATATTTGAAGATTTAATGTAATTACGTATAGGATTTCGGTGTATGGTCTTTTGTTTTTTTTTTAAATCTGATTTTATTTGACCTTGGAATTAATTTATTCCAGCTTTTATTTTTTTCGTGTTTATTATTCCTTGTATCAACACTAACTGAATTTATATTTTCTAAACCTGGTTTTGTGTTATTTTTGGAAAGCTTAAGTGCTTTAACGGCGTTTGTTTTCTATCCCTTGAAATAAAGCATCTTAACCGGCTTAAATTGTTTTTTTGTTCAAACACGCATATCTGAAAAACAGTTGAACTTAAAGGTTTGAAGTAACATATTAAAAAAAAGATCATTAAAAGGGATTTTCAAAAATACAAAAGCACCCTGTATAGCATTAATACCCAGATCCACCATTTTACACTTGAAAGGCAGTTCACGAAGATCATAATTTTTTAGTAACGTTTTCCTTCATTCAATTGTTTTCTGTTTCTACAGCAGCCGCTAGAAGTTCAGCATTTTTTTGTATAAAATCGTTAATATCTCTAAAACAGTTGATGTTAGACCTATACTACTTTATATTAAAGTGATGAGTATTTCAATGCAAAACTTTAAGCTACCCAAATGTAGGGCATTCCATTTAAACAAAAGTAAGTTTGATTCGCCACACTTTTTTGAACCACCCTGTATAATCAAAACTATTTTGGTAATGTGCACCAACTTCGTACCTACCAATTTTATATACACAGTATTCATGTAATGCTCATAGTTTCAGAAATATCTTCCACCCCGCTTCGTTGCCGGACCCTGTATATATGAACATGAACGTGGGTACTTAGTAAGAGGAAGAAGTGTATAGATCAGATAAAGTAAGAAACTCGAAAATTCGAAGCAGGTTTTCAATTGGAAATCATTGATAAAAAACAAATGAGTTGGTTCGGGCACATAATGATAAAGAAAAACAAAAACTTTGTTAAAAATTATCTAGAATGCAAAAACAGTGGTGGTAGAGTTACCGACAATGCACCTTCCAAGAAGACAAGAACAAGTCAAGCGAAGCAGCAAGGCATCAGCCAGGGAGATGGGTATGAGCAATCATCTGTCAGACTTCCATGATTTGTTCTGCATTCAGCATTTGCCTGAATACGTGAAAAAGTCCAGACGTGCTGAGCTACCAGGCAGTCGCATTGAACAATATTGTATTTTATACATTAATGTGTTTGTCAGCATTAGGCTCTGTATTATTGTATCGTTTAATAAACATCTGTCTAGTAATTCATAGACGAATTTTTCACATAATACATAAAGTTATCAGCATAAAAAGTATACAGTTTTACTGAGTGCATGTCCAAGGTGGTGTGGTAGTATTTGCAGTGATTTCCGCCACAAAAGTAAAAATTTCTTCGAAGCCCGTTACGATAACCTAGCAGTCTATTTGGTAAACCAGAACGAAATCAAAATTGAGCTTATCAAGCACTCGGACATACTAGCAGAAATCTTTAAGAGAAAGATGTACATGTACCGAAGCCACGAAATAAGCTCTAGACAGAAAGGATTTTTTTTTTGTAGGATTAACATTAACGCCTAACGGTATAAGGGGTCATAGATAAGCAAGCAACCAAGAAAACTAAATTCTTACCTCGACTCCAGTGACGCCAAGGGCTTCTTCAATGTTGGGTGTGAGCCTAAAGGGGACCTTTTCTGGCACCCGTAACGTCTTTCCTTTTTCAAAGCACACATTATAGTCGATATGCACAACTTCACCACTAGTTAAATCAATAAGCACATTATCCAAGTGCCTGTCCCCAAGTCCTATGATATAGCCGATGGTGCTCATGACGGCAACCGAATAAGAATAATTCCGCACGATTTGCCACCACTCGCCAGCGCTTGTAGAATGGCACCACAGCTCTTTAGCCAGCAGATCATTGGGAGTCTCCGCCATCAACTCAGTCAGCACTTGCTTCAGAACAGCCAACGGCCACTCCTTGCGGTTTTCCGGGTTCTTCACGCCATGCTCCTGCAGCAGAGGGTTGAGTTTGTTGTAGAATAGCTCTGAGGGGCGCAGGACCCCCACGTTGGGATTGGAGTTGCTTCTTTGACCCTAAAACACATCAATGATGATGGCAAGCTTTGAAAAATTTGAAAATACTTACGGGTCCTGTTTTCGTGTTAGCCTTAGCTGCCTCTCGCTGTTGCCAGCGCTTGTATAAGGCGAAGACGGGGGTGGTACATTCCACCCAACTAATCAAACCACTGCGGGGGCCAAGGGGGATCACAGAGTAGTGCCTCGCCCTGTACAGGTTGTGGGAGCTGCTGTCCGAGCCCTGGGCCATCATTGTGTTGGCAATGCTTAAAAACTGCATGATTCTCTCATCTAAATGAAGGTCTTCTAGCCCCTTAAAAAGATACGTGTAAGTCTGCCCGTCAGACCCATGAAACACGAGCTTCTTGGGCTTAGTCTTGGTGGGAAGAATAGAAACGTGATTGGATACACTTGAAATAGTAACTCGAGTTTTGGAGGACGTAGCTAAACCTGGCATTGCTATAACGGTGTCTTTCATGGAAGCCAATAGCGGGCTAATGTCTTGCATTTTCAAGGTATAGGCGGTTCGTTTGTGCGCTTTTTGCTGGAATTTGCTTTGTAGCGACTTCAACGGCTGCCAGGACTCTTGAGGCTTGTCGGGGTGATCAGGATTCTTTAGCTTGTCGAGCACTTCTTTAATAATATCTGAATATCGCTCTTGGAATTGTTTTTCATGTGGGGTTTCCGGGTCGCAGCTTGTAACAGACTGCAACTGCTCGAGAATAAATATGATGGGCTTCATGATAATACGATATTTTTCCGTAATTAAGGAGATTTTCTCTTCTTTTTCCAAATTTAAGTTTTCGTTTACTTTTTCAATTTCCACCTCCAACTGATGCTGTCTTTGGATGATTTCGCTGTGGTACTGAGCGAGTGTTCCCAGCCACAACTCGTCCCACAAGAGTGTGATGCGCCTGAGCTCCCTAACCAACAGCTGAACTTGCGTTATGGCTTCAGGCGCTTGTTTGCTTAAAGTATCAACCATCGACTTGAAGCACGATTGCAAAACATTTTTAGTTTCTTCACTGTCACTCTCGTATATGTCATCGATTTCTTCGTTCAATTCCCCATCTTCAGTATTATCATTACTCTGAGAAAAGCAATCTTTCGGCATCGATATTTCCGAGAAATCAAACTTGACCCCTCCTTCGACAGCACCCACCACTGCAGGGAACGTGATTAAATGTGGCGCGTCCTCAGCTACACGACATAAAAACTCTGACACTCTCTGGCGTACATAAGCTTCCGGATGGTTTAAACGCGAAAATAACTGAGGTATGATGACTTTCCAGGGATGTGTAGGTGTGCTCGCCAAACCCTCTTCTAGAACGTTCTGAAGAACAAGGGCGTGTTTTACAATTAAACGCAGGAGACGAAGCGTCGCCGTTATTGTGTTACACTCAGTGCTCTTGTTTATATTTTCAGAGTTTGTTACCAAATGCAAGTACTTAAAGTAAGAGTCTGCGCTTAACTCGTAATAAGCATAGACCCGTTTCTGAGTCTTCCTCCAGATTTGTACCAAGTCCTGCAGCTGTTCGTCTCGAGCACTGTAGAGAACCGGCACGGCCTTTAGTTGGTCCTGCAGCACCTCTGTGGCATTTGTCTCGTTAGCATCAATGTCATCTTCGTTGCTCGAATGGTTTCGCACGAGAATTTCGAATATTCGCAGCAGCTCTTCTTCCGTCACTTCCATGGGCAAGCTGTTGCGCACGGCTAGTTTGTCCTCTTCTGTAAGTACGCTGGTAAGGTCAGTGTTGTGGTCTATAATCTTGCGGCCCCAGCGGTAGCACCAGGTTCCGAAGGAGTACCAGTTTTTGGCCAATGTAATGCACTGGTGCACGCTGAACTGCAGCAATTTGCCAATGGCCATTTCGTTGGGAGGAAGCACGTTGCTGCCCAAGTTGTCCACCATGCCTATTTCGGGTAGAACCATCAGAAGTTTTACAAGGGGGCTGCTTATTTCCGTCACAGAAAACTGTAAAACAGAAGAAAGCTGTTAATTTCGAGTTATTTTTTAACCTTTAATAACTTGATAAAACAAAATTACACGAAGTACATGATGTAATTTTATTATTAACATAATTATATTTAGTTGCTTGGTTGCAATTATGAAATCAATAAAATACATGAAAGGAAAGCAACTGGAAAATGACTGTTAAGAATTAAAATAAAAAAACCTGAACACATGAAGCAATATAAAATAAAGAAACGAAAAAGCAAATAGTTGATCAAAACTTTTAAATCAAAGTTAAAATGCAGAAGTTACAAACAAGCAGAATCATACTTCTATAATAAAGCACAACACTTCATGCCGTGTTAAACTGGCAAAAGTACCAAGGCGTTTACCAACGGCTTACTATTTTCGGGTTTTTGTAAACAAACTTCCCATTACATTTAATAGGGATATTATCACAGAAAACAATTACTTATTATGCCTATTGGTTGTGTTTTTTAAAGCTACGAACACAAATACCTTTTATTTAATAATGAGGGTTCATTACTGCCTTCCTGAATAATCCAAAACGAGCGTTTAAAAACACCCTTAGAAATCGATTTTCCGAGGTCGCCGCACGATGTAAGTTCAGGTGGCATTCGTGGCAGGAAGATCTGCGCACATCTAACACTAACGCGTGAGACTTTAAATGCGGCATGCGCCACGGGCTACAGCTAGGGAAGAATATATCATATACCAAGCAAAGAAAAATAAGGAGAGGAACAACACAATCACAAGAAACTAATTTGAAAAAAAAGGATGAAAGATATCAATGGTATAAAATATAAAATATGAAAGGAATGAAAAGTATTTGCACAAGACTTTTCCAAGATAACTTAAATTGTGTAGTAATATAATATTATATTACAGCCCGAGATGGGAAGTGTTTCATTACTGTCGAGAGATTAGTTAGCTGATTGAGACGCGAAGCGTTGAAATCAGCTATTATCTCAAGACTAAGGAAACTTCCTGTCGAGGTTTGTATACTATTTTATTCGCAACCACTTTATTCTAAACAATAATTGGAAAAATTATTATATTATGATACAACAGGTTGTGACGCGCATGAATGGATCAACGAGATTCCCAGTGTCCCTACCTACTCAGCGGTCGGGAATGTACTTCCCGCACTCACTTCCCACACTTAAGCGGGAAGTGAGTGCGGGAAGTAGCGGGCTGAAATGTACGACTTCCCCCACTCAAATGAGGTCAGGAATGTTAACATTACATATATGGTTGCGAATAAAAAATTAAACGAAAAAATATACTAAATCACATGCTAATTACACAGAAAGAAGCTGAAGATATAACAGATCTAAAAACACAGAAGAACACTGCGGTTTAGATCATTTTCTTGTTGTAAAAGTAAAAAAACCTTGAAAATGAAAGAAAAAACAAGAAAAAAGAAAATAACGAAATGTCGAGATCATATATCTAATACTTACTATATTGCTAGCGGCTATGAGTGGGAAACTCACCAAGGAAGTGAGACAGACAACTAACTCTTCAATGTATAAAGGTGAGCGGTGCGCAAGGGCGGCGGCGGCGTCCGCCCAATGGGGAAGTGGTCAAGTTTAAAATTCGCTTCTAAAGGCGGAGTTCGAATTCCCACGCATGCGCACGAGACGCGTTATACTCTAAGTGAGACTAAGCCGGCGACGTAATGTTTTCTAGCGTTCCGAGGCCCTACTAGCAATATATGTGTATTATATATATGGTCGAGATCCTGAAGAGCCTAACATGTCAAAAGAAAGAAGAATCGGCAACGAAATTAGAGACAATAATAGAATCAGCAAATTAAATCCTAGCAGAGTAGGACTAAGGGCCGGTTGCAGAAAGCAATGTTAAGTCTGGTGTTAGCTAACATCGCGTCAAAGTGGACAAAAACGAATCAAATCTGAAATGTTTATGGTAACTAATACATTAGTAAACAAAATTTGATGCGATTTTGTTCACTTTGACGCGATGTTAGCTAACACCAGACTTAACATTGCTTTCTGCAACCGGCCCTAAGTAGGTCATATTTCTGATAACGATAAGCGACGTCAGACAACTGCCAAACAAGCAGCCCGAACTCGCAAAGCAAATTTTATTGCGAATCAAAGTTGGTGCGTAATTTAAATAGTGCAAGGTGTGAGGTGACCTGCATCAAGTGACGTATTATAACAGCGTAATAAATCAGCGATGGTAAAGTGAAGCGGTAAGCAATAAAAGCCAAAGTGCGTAGGACGACCGCTAATAAGGACGGTCGAGCAAATCAGGCGATTGGGGCATTAATAACTGTGAGCGGGATTGTGCGAGTAAACAAGCTAAAGTTGGCCGCACGCTAACAAAAAGGATCACAAGCGGATTGAAAAACGGCGGCAGAAACAATAGAAACAATTGGTTAAATAAACAGAAAAAGAAAGCAATGTACAAACCAGTAATAGGGAAGTTTAGTAAACATCTAGAGAGCAACCAGAACGAAGAAAAGGTGATCAACTGATTGAATTATGTCTAAAATTTTACTTGAAATTGGTAAGACTGTAAGTCTATGTCAAATTCGAGGTTAGCAGGTTAGGTTTTGCGTCAGTTTTGACACAAACTTACAGTCTTGCCAATTTCAAGTAAAGTTTTAGATATAACTCAATCAGTTATTGCTGACGGGAGAATAAACATGTCGGCGATGGCGACATTTTCACGGATCAAAGAATGACAATCCGAAATTTTTCTTAAAATTGACAAGACTGTAAGTCTATGTCAAATTTGAGGTTATCAGATTAGGTTTTGTTTATTATTTGACACAGACTGATGCAAAACATAACCTACTAACCTCGAATTTGACATAGACTTACAGTCTTGCCAATTTCAAGTAAAATTTTCGACATAAACAATCAGTTACTGCTGATGGGGGAATAAACATGGCGGTAATGGCTGCATTTTCACGGATCAAAGAATGGCGGTACTCTCCTATATACACTGGCTCTGATTGGTAGAACTTTGTGCCGCCATTTTTATTCCCATCGGCAATAACTGATTGAGTTAAGTCTAAAATTTTACTTGAAATTGGTAAGACTGTAAGTCTATGTCAAATTCGAGGTTAGCAGGTTAGGTTTTGCGTCAGTTTTGACACAAACTTACAGTCTTGCCAATTTCAAGTAAAGTTTTAGATATAACTCAATCAGTTATTGCTGACGGGAGAATAAACATGTCGGCGATGGCGACATTTTCACGGATCAAAGAATGACAATCCGAAATTTTTCTTAAAATTGGCAAGACTGTAAGTCTATGTCAAATTTGAGGTTAGCAGATTAGGTTTTGTTTATTATTTGACACAGACTTATGCAAAACATAACCTGCTAACCTCGAATTTGACATAGACTTACAGTCTTGCCAATTTCAAGTAAAATTTTAGACATAACTCAATCAGTTCATGCTGATGGGGGAATAAACATGGCGGTAATGGCTGCATTTTCATGGATCAAAGAATGGCGGTACTCTCCTATATACACTGGCTTTGATTGGTAGAACTTTGTGCCGCCATTTTTATTCCCATCGGCAATTACTGATTGAGTTAAGTCTAAAATTTTACTTGAAATTGGTAAGACTGTAAGTCTATGTCAAATTCGACGTTAGCAGGTTAGGTTTTGCGTCAGTTTTGACACAAACTTACAGTCTTGCCAATTTCAAGTAAAATTTTAGATATAACTCAATCAGTTATTGCTGATGGGGGAATAAACATGGCGGCGATGGCGCCATTTTCACGGATCAAAGAATGACAATCCGAAATTTTACTTAAAATTGGCAAGACTAAAAGTCTATGTCAAATTTGAGGTTAGCAGATTAGGTTTTGTTTATTATTTGACACAGACTGATGCAAAACATAACCTGCTAACCTCAAATATGACATAGACTTACAGTCTTGCCAATTTTAAGTAAAATTTTAGACATAACTCAATCAGTTATTGCTGATGGGAACAAAAATGGCGGCGAGATGGCGGCATTTTCACGGATCAGAGAACGGTGGTACTCTCCTATATACACTGGCTCTGATTGGTAGAATTTTGTGCTGCCATCTGATAGTCAAGCTTAGAAATACCCCCCGAGTTACTGTCCCAGGCACACTAGACAGGTTTCAACATTTGGCATGAGTGTCTCTACTGTTTGATTTATCTCCGTTGGTTAATATCTTCAATGCCACCAAATCCTGAGATAGAAATGCTAAATACTGGCTGTAAGTTCAGGCTTACATTTCTGACGTAGTCATGTATAAGACTGCCTTGATGTTAAAAAAACTGTCTTCGTTCAATTAAGTTACAAAAAGCTACAAAAACGCATTTTATGTTGAAAACAATAACAATGACTTACCAAATTTTGTTCATTGCCCTGCAACCAAGTAGCTAGTTTCAGAAGAATCTTGCTGCTGATTTGTCGCATATCCTGGCTGCAAAACAGCTCGGCATTTTTTGAGATCGCCGTGGACGCTGACGCACACAAATTAAACACAAGCTGCTTGCTCGAGTCGGTTGCGTAAAGCAACTTGATCGATTCCTTCACAGCTTTGGCAAAGTCAACAGTGCAGGTACTAAGTTCAACAGTTTTTTGCATGAGAAGGATTCCTATATTTTCCAAAGTCAGTTGCTGATTAGTGGTTTCGATTTTAAACATTTCCTCCTGAGCCAAAAATTTATTGATGTGCAAACACGCCAGTTTGAAGTTCTTTTCCTTGCGCGCCCTACGAATGATGTGCAAGCGCAAGCTGCTGCAGAAGGACATGAATCCGGGGTTGTGATGGTCTCTCGAAAAGTACTCCGACCACCATAGAATTTTCGACAGAATCGTGGAATCGATCTTTTCAATATCGTTCTCGAAATTTTCAGAAACTAGAAAGACGTTGCTAGCTAATGAGTTATTCAGGACAGTCTTTAAACCGTTAGCTACGTAATGCATTAAGGAGAAGGTTTGTAAAAACTCCGATGGCAACGAGAGCAAGTTATCCTGCAGCCCCTCCTGTATTACACGCAAGCTTTCATTAACCTTGTGCAACAATGAGTCGTTATCAGGAGATCCAATATTTAAAGCCACGTTATAGAGGTTACTTTCGGTTTTGCGTAAGATATCGTAGACACTCCAGGAATTTCCACCGCTTTCCTCTTCTTTCCACGTGTTTAATTTATTGAAAGAACGCACAGTTTCCACATCAGACAAAGCTTGTGCGCAATCGTAATTCACTGTCGTAAAGGAATATTTGATTCCGTTCTCGTTTTGCCCGAAAGTTAGGCTGTGATTCTGCCACTCGGCAAGATCTGCCCAGCTGTTTAACTCTTTGTAGCAATTAGTAATCTGACTGGACATAAAATACTGGATTTGCATGTCCATGTCGAAGCTTTTGCGCCGAATCCTGTGTGTGGAATCGCCATCAGCGTCAGGCTTTAAAAAGGCCAGTTCAAAAATTGCTCGGTAGCTATTGGCCGCATTCTCGTATTTCTTATTTGCCTGATCAGAGGCGTACTTGACCCATTCAAACCTCCTGTCGGCAATTTTTTTGCACCACGTGTACAAGCCATTGATGGCTTCGCTCTCCCTCAAGTTCAGCAGGGCTAGAGTTACGTACATGACTGCCCGTTCGAAGTCGCTTGTTTTCGTTCTGTTCGCAGCAACTAAGTTTTTCAGCAAGGCCTGACCGTGCCTTAGAGCTATTGTTGACTGCCCGGCGTGCAGGGCGACATGCACAATGACAATGCGGATCCTTGATAGCCACTCTTTGCATGTGCTGGCGTTGGTGTGGAAAAACGTGCGAACTGGCTTGGAAGTTGGAGGCATTGCAATGGCACAGCCTTCGGCGGCGTTGTAGATGGCCTTCTCGAGATGCTCCATGAACTGCAGCAGCATTCGTACTCGCTTTTGGTCAATTTTTGAAGTGTTTGGACTTTCCTACAATAAAAAATAATGTTAGCTGTTGTGCGTAAAGATAAATATAAAAAAAATCTTAATTTAAGTTTGATATGTTTTAATATACAGGATGGATTAATATTGCAAGATTCGGTTATTGAAGGTATAAACAAATATTACATATGAAAGTTACAGAGAATGGCATAATAGCGTAATAACTTACTTACAATTATTTGCACATATACAAGGTGCTCATATATGGTTAATAACAAAACTTTTGTATATTGAACGCCTTAGCTATTTTTACAAATTTTTATAGGCAAAAATGTTAAAAATCCACAATAAATCTACAAACCCTTTTCCCCATATCCATTAATTACGATAGTTATAACAATGAACCAATTTGTTTATTGGTTTTTTTTTGACAGCTTGCAAATGAACAATGGTAGAAAAAAAAAGGTTTCAACTGAGAATTTCCAAGCCCCTTACTCCCTAATTACAATGTTGAAGTTTGGTTTTCAATTTACAAACAATACAACACGCACCAAATTCATAAACCCTTCACTTTTATTTAGTTTGGTTGGAAAAAGTGTAGTGTTGTAGATTATGTAAATATATTTCATTGTTCGGGTTTTGGTCATCATAAATCTTCTGTCTGTAAACGATCATTAGCTTGTACAAATTGTTCTGAAAATCACTCAAGAAAAGAATGCAAAAATGATACCTTAAAATGTACAAATTGTATTGCTCACAATAAAAAATATAAATCCAAATTATGTGAGAAACATGCCGCGAATGATAAGGAGTGTCTTATTTACAAAAATTATGTCCTAACATTAACATCTAGAATTGATTATAGGTAGTTTATCTGATCATCATAGCAACACTAAATTTGCTAAATGTACGTTCTGGCTTAAGCAACTTTAATGCTTTTATTAGTATGATATTGCAATGGCTTAATGCTCAAAGCAATTCTGGTTGCCTAACTAACACGAAAATGAAAGAATAATTCAAATAGGCACAGCATTGCAAGAGAGAGTCAGTATTTTACACTAATAAATGCACAAGATACAATTAGCAGTATTGTAATTGGATTGATCGAGGTTGGCATTAAATTAAACAATATCAAAGGGGTTACGTTGAATGTTTTATTCATAATTGATGTTCGTAATGGCAAATGCACCTGAACTTAAGTGAATGACAGATTTGATTTGCTAACGTCAATACAATAAGGTGAATTTAACATAATACAAAGATGTTTTGTGGTGTTACAAAAATGATTTGAAGCGTTACGAGTTAAAGTATATGAAGCCAGCAATCGGCAAGACAGCTGAGGGTTTAGATGTTTAGAAGTAGTGCAAGGAAGAATAGATTGCAAAGAGCAAGATAAGGCAATTAAAGAGCAAAAACAATAGTGAAGTGCTAATAAGAAAACTCTAAAAAACAGTGCATTTAAAACTAAAAGTGAAAAGCAGAGATTGAAAATTTAAAGTGCTACAATTAACATTTATCAAAAGACAGTTTAATTCCTAAATAATAACACTGTATCAAAACTTACTTCAAAATAGTTCTAAATTTAGTTGCTAGGATACCTGATTTTCAATTGTTATTATTGACTACCCAAGCCTTGAAAAATTGATGATGTGCAAGTAGAGCACTTAAAAAGTTGTAATTTGTCTATATTAAAAGTATTTGTGTGAGTCCAAAAAGCTGTTTTTATTGATCGCCAGTCTGCAGAGCATATTTGTGTATAATTTTCATTATTATTATTATTGGAGGTAGAAAGGCAGCTTTAAGCTGATATATCCACATATAATAGATGACATTGGATTATGTTGTATCATGTTTGTTAATAGTTAGTTGTTTTATTGTATTGTATTTGTGTTTGTAGTATTGTTTGCAAAATGTTTGTACAGTCTATTTTTAAATTGATTTATGGATGTGGCATTAGTTACTTTTTCAGGTAATTTGTTCCAGTCACTCACTACGCGATTATACAGAAAATTATGTGGAAGGTTTAAGTTCTGCTCTGGTTCTTAACAGGTGCATCTTGTGTCCTCGTAAATTGGTTCTTGACTGGAGTTTGAACATGGATTTTAGCTCTGGGCAGTCGTAATAATTGTTTAATATTTTAAAGGTTTCAATCAAATCGCCAGGTTGCCGACGTTGTTGCAGTGTTGGGAGTTCGAGCAGTTCAAGACAATGTGGGTACTCAAGTCTTCTGAATCCTTGTGGTAGTTTAGTAGCCCGACGTTGGCAGTGCAGTCTTTAGGCACGGGCCCGACGGGCCCGGGCCCGGGGCCCCAATTTTTTGGGGCCCCCGACAGGCGCATTGATCAACTAATAATTATGTAATTCATTATTTAATTTTGTAAAAAAATAAAAATTAAAGTTGTGTATTCATTTGATAACTATACATAATTATAAATCATTAATAAAAATTAATAAACGTATAAATGTACTACGTTGGCCAGACCCAAAGCTTTTGGTATTAGAACAGATTTTAGATTCGATTGAAGCTATTATAGTCAACAGGAAATTTATATCTTTTATATTTTTGATAGAGCTTTTTCCCTCATCAGCTTAATTAGATCGCTTGAAAACCAAAGAGGAAAACAATCTGATCGCTTATTAAACATGGGTACCTGTTTTGAAATAACAGATATTATAATTAGATAAAAAAATTTTACACAGTTCTCAGTGCTAAGCGATTTCAGTTCAACATTCCAGTCGTAAGACAGTAATGTACCATTAATAGCATTATAATCAGCTTTTAGTGAAATTACGAAAATTTTGAGCGGCTGCAATAAGCGGTTCTGTAAACTTATATCTAAAATATATTTCTAAAGGAGGATAGTTTTGATCTACAGCAGTAAGAGGAGGCGGTTGTAGTGAAAAACCTCTGTGTGTTCGTTCTTCGTTGTTAGATAACACAAGGTCTGGAATCCTTTAATTGATATTTTTAACATAATTAAACTGCATAATTCCACTTTCAGATATACAATCCAAAAAACAATTATCATTATTGTCGTACGTTGAAGCTGGTTGGAAGCCAACCTTATTTCCATTCTTAACCAAATTTATGTTGCGCAAGTTGAAATCGCATAATAGTTAACGGATCAGATAATGATATCGAGCAGTTTTTAACAAATATAGCTGGAATATTATCGGAGTCCAACCCCTTGCTTACATTCTGGCTACTTAGTAGCTCCTACACTTCCAGACAGGTAGACAGGTAGATAGGTAGACAGGTAGACCGGTAGACAGGTAGATAGGCAAACATTCATAAGTTAAACACGATAAAAAACGAACTTCGCAGTACTATGCTACAAGAGAGGCTAAACTCTTTATCATTAATGTGCATAGAAAGCGACATATTGGTGAATTTAAATTTTGAAGATATAACACAGGACTTCGCCCATACCAAATCGAGAAAAAAATCTTTTATTAGTGTGTAGCAATAATTATGTTCTATTTGTTAATTTTTAGGTTTCTTATGTTCTATTGTGTTTATATTCATTTAATTAGAATTTTAATTTCGTTTCAGTATTTAGTTGTATAAAAATAAAAGAAGGTATTCTAAAAATATATATTGTATTGTATTGAGTTACTTCTTTTCCAGAAGGGCCCCTTCATTACCTTGGGCCCGGGGCCTCAATTATATAAAAGACGGCACTGGACGTTGGACATTCTCTATCAATGTAATATCCTTCTGGAAGTAAGGATTCCATATCTGAAAACCGTATTCCAACAAAGGCCTAATGTACGTTTTGTAAATTTTGACAAATGTGTCTGGTTTAAGATATTGGAATGCTTTCCTTATCATGTAGATTACCGAGTTGGCAGTTTTGACAATTCCAGTTATATAAGACTCCCATTTTAGGTTTGAGGATACCAGTATTCCAAGGTCTTTCTGTTCACTGACAGCAGTAATAGGAACGCCATCAGTGTAGTAGGCTGTCTTAGGATTATTAGCTCCAATACGCAAAATAGTGCACTTGCTGGCATTTAAGTTAATCAACCAGTTCCTGGTCCATTCTTGTATTCTGTCTAGGTCTTGTTGGAGTTGCCCTGAGCTGGTTAAAAGATTAGCAAAATATTTGACATCATCAGCGAAGAATAATACATTAGATTTTATGACCTTTCTTAAGTCGAGCATGAAGAGCGTGAATAGAGTGGGCGAGAGAACCGATCCCTGGGGTACTCCACTTCTTACTAATTTTGGCTGGAACTTTGACTTGCCTACATTGTGTTAGAATATCCCAGTGAAAAGAGATCGGTGCTGCAAGATTCGCCCAAGTGCGTTCAACATCGAGGCCAGTTTTCAAGCAGTTTCGGGCATCGGCCAGCTGAAATTTTATGTGCTACGTTTGGAGCAGACGCTCCTGAGTGCCTATGTCCAAAGATCTAGAGCAGAAAGCATTCCAGAATTGAGAAATCGCCGTGGCGTCCTTTGAAAACGTATCCAGCCTAAGAAGTCCACTTCCAAAGTAAAATTACACAAGAAAGCAGTACCGGAGGTCCATCAGCTTTGTGCAGCGGAAAGATTAGACTTTGAACGAGGGGAAGAAGCAGATTGTAGTCCCCAGATCCGTTCCAGAAAGTTTTAATCGAGGTGGCGTCCTTTGATTTTGCAATTTGGACCAGTGATTTGAAGCGTTATTGCAGGAAGCTAAACAATTGCCAGCCACGCGCCCTTTTTGTGTCACCGAAACAAAAACCAGGTTAGCTGGATATTACGTCATTATTATTTGCATCGCCTATTTACCTGATGTAAATTTTGACATTTTTTGGTGTTTTACATTCAATTACGCTATTTTTGTACGAGTGAACCATATCTGTTTTGAGTTGTCAAATTTGTAGGTTAAACTGTCAGATACAACAAGTCGGGTATTTACCATACAAGTTAATAAGTCATACCAACAGTAGATGTGGCTAGAGTTTTCTGATGTTATAGCCGGAGCATTTTACTTAATTCAGTTGCCAATAAATAGAATATAAAAAGCAATAAACCATTTATTTTGCTAATAATAATTATAACATCATTTTAATAAGCCCTGAGATTGCACATGATTTCTTGATTAAAACTATTTTATTGTAATTTGCCCTAGTTATTTATTTATTACTATTAAAAAGCCCTTTAGTAGGGCTATCATTACAATATATGTTGACGGCTATGATATCTTGGGCACCACCAGGACGTAATTGAAGAGTGACATTTTAACAGCCATTCCAAATTTCAATTCTTTTTCCTAGCGATAGAGGAAGTCGTGGGGGTGGTGTTGGTGTTTTCGTTAAAAAACGTTTTTATGTTGAAGTTATTAACTTTGATTTGAATACAAGACCTTATTTCGAACGTTTATGGATATAAACTAAAATTAATAAGCAAACATAGAAGCCGGGTAGCGCAGTTAGGAAAGCTCTAGGTTTGCATTAAACAAGTCTAGATTCAAGAGCTAGAATTTGGAATAAGTAGCTGTGATTTTGTATCTGACACCTTTCAATTCTAAGCAATTTTTTCAAGTAACATTTTTGTGTATTTAGAAAATCTCTTTTTGTGGTGCTACAGTCGCATCCGGACCCGGACCTCCCCAATTTTAACTTTCATATTTTCGAACCTCCTCCGTATACGAACGTAGATACCTATTTAAATATTGGCACGTGCATTTTCTGATAAATGGATAATAAAAGCATCCATCCGTGCAGAACGGTGTAATGCTCATCGGTCATTTGAATCCAGTACACAAAATCGACAATGCTTGGCCGGCAGATAAGCTGTGGTTCTCTAGATCTTAAAACAATTTAAGGCTCCGATGATTGTTATGTTAATTTTCAATGTTAATCGCTTTTGTCTTTGAGCATATTGTGCAAGTAAGCCTTTATATACCATCAAATAATTTGCAGACGTACAGCAGCGTGCTCATTCCTGTAGAGACGTGTGATACTTTTCCATTGTGCTTTGTGCTAGAGGACAGCTGCATCACGTTTTATTTACCTTCCCTGACCTCCAGGGTCCCAATTAACGGTCACCGATTTGTCCAGGCCACGTTGCTTGGAGATACATCGGGTACCCAGCGAGTCTGGGTGGGTACCCAGTTTAGCCGGATACTGACAAACAACCCAGCCGGGTAGTAAACAAAAAAAATGTTTTTTATACTTTAACCCCCCATATCCACCTTCCCCAGTGTAGTTTTTTTTGCTGTAACTCAGGTGTTCGCGCAACAAAATGACCACTACGTATTTTTAACGAGATTTAACACATGGCTGCCTCCGGTGCATATAATTTGGACGAAACAAAATTCTAACTGGAATAATAAGAATAGAAGTCGTTGGAAATGTTTTCTTCGTGAATTGACGACCAATCTAGTAGACGAAAGTTGTAGTACAGAAAAATGCCAATATTAACTATCATCAATATGTAAAAGAAGCTCTTAAAATGTTTCCAACAAAAAACAATGAAGCAAATGCTGCGGTACTGCCAGAATGCAGTCAAACATCAGTCAAAGGTGCAACTTTTGCCAAAGAGTTTGCGGCAGAAAAACAACATTTTCGTGTGTAATTTGTTCTAAATCAGGATGCGCAAGACACAGAACAACAGAGACTACATCATATTGTCCAAACTGCAAACCCGAGTTATTTTGTCGTGTTAGCATCTCGTTGCCGAAGTCACCAAAGCCTGTGGTCATTTCAAAATTTTCCATGCTATGAGCGTGACAGCGCACATCAAGAATAGAAAGAGCTGGCTAAAACAAAGTTGCAGGTATGCTGAGGTCTGAGTGCGAAAACAATTATTAGCTGTCCAGAAGACGCGTATCGTGTTGCACCGTGACGCTAAACGCAACCGCGGTGGCCAATTTTAAATTATTATTGGAAGTGTACAAGTCACATACCGATTGCAATGGCGGACTTCTGTGCTAACCACCAAAGCAGAACAGACACAAAATTTCAGAGTGAAAACTTTGCCCCGGAGGTTCATCAAAATCTCTCTATTAGAAGTGTACGCGATCAGTTACACGTCAATTTTAGTTGGCTGTTAACTATTTGAGATAGATAAAAAATCCGGATTTACATTTCGCTGATTTTCCTTTAATATTACGCACATGCATTCTATTTCTTCGCTCCGGTGATGTGAAACAATCTCGTATAAACCCACGCCTAATAAGGTTTCTGTGTTTGTGGAGCTGGGCCAAGAATTCTAAACATGGAAATTGGTTTACTGCTCGCGTTCGCACCTTTCATAAGTCTTCGAAGCCATTAAAAATCAGCTGTACTGTGGATCAACTACGATTGTCCAAAGCTGAATTTGGGTGATATCAACCCCTTGCAGTATCCCCCCTCCCTGGGTAGTCAACTTTCCTCAGTTTAAAGGTACCCATCTGTATTACATACTATTACATATTTGTGTAGCTGATGGATGATTAGGCTGTTAGCCACATGAACTAATAATTCAGTTAATTGTAGTTCAAATGTACTCAGTTTTACAAAAGGCAGTGTAGACAGAATTTTTCATGGGCTCCTGCAACCAAGTTTATTTTTGATCTCCCGGTATAATTCAATGTAAATTCATAACACCAATACATGCATGTATTATTATGTCGCCATTTAATAAAATTTGTTCTTTGTATGAAGGAAGCTTGACGTTGTACACTCAAGTTTGTTGTTTTGATTTGTACACTCGAAGTTAACTATTTTAAGTCCAGCTCTCTTCTCTCTATTTACAGGGGGCCATCGTTGTGTTGTTGACTCTTAACGATTAAGGTTTTGGACTTCGTTGTTTATGAATTAACGAAGCTTCAAATCTTATACATTGGTTTATGTGTTGCATGTCTATAGTCACACTGCAATAAACCTGATTTGTAAGCTACATATTGGGTTTCTTTGAGTAAAAGTGCCAATTATTTAAGCAATAAAGAAAAGCACCCTCAGCACATTAAATTCAAAAGTTGTGTTTAGTTATTGATTAGACAATTGTTAAAAGAAAGAAAATTGAACTTCAGTAGCTCAATCAATGTAGATCTGTAGTTGACAAGTTAAGCCTCCACGTAAGTATTTAGTACCAAACCCGCTGCTTCGGTCGTGAACGAAGTACAGCTTGTCAAACGTAAACTTTCACTTGAATGCAGGTTGCGCAGTGACAAATTTCTGTTATCAACAGCGGAGGGCATTTACTTTATAAACATCGAAAACTGCAGATTGAGCACATTCTGAGAAAAAGTTCTAACTAAAATAAGCTTTCTGCTACCCCGTATCGTAAATAGATCAATAACTTGGTTTACTGAGTGTATTTCGACAAAGTGGAAATCCGGGAGTAAGTGCATCTCACTTGCTCCGAATGCTGTCTTGCTTCCTGATATGCAAATCTGAAGTGAAACTTTACGTTTGACTAGCTGTAGATCTATACAGCCATGGGCTGAATTTCACGGTGGCACCTTGGCATTTCATTACAATTTTTACTGTCCTGACAGGACCGGACTTTACGAGTAACCTGAACCACACCCTACATGAGTTAGCTGCAAGCGATCGGGGACTTTACAAACCTGTGGTAAGTGTGGTCCAATGTTGTCGTAAAATCCTGTTTATACTGTAACACAGTGTGTTGCAATGTTGCAAAGTTGCAAGAGAGGGGCTCGAGGGGTTGAACCCCCCCCCCCCCGGAAATCTACAAAAATTTTATAAAATTGTCCCTTGTCTAGTTAGAAAATTGACAATTCAACTCTGTGTAGACTACAGTTAGATCAATGTAAATTTGTACACTTTTTGCTCCAAGAGCGTAAATTTATTCCAGTATTTGCTTTAAATGTGTTTGTTATTTCCGGGTATTTTTAAACATGCCCCTCTGAGAATCATGGCAGGGAATAAATCAATGAGATTGCTTTTATAAAATTAAAATACACCATTACTAATGTTTATGATTGTACAAGGTGGTTCACAAGTATGGTCATTAAATTTAGCGTAATAAGTAAAGCTGATATTATATGGCAAATGCATATTTTGTATAATTGATATGCCGGCGAAACTGTTTGCAAATGTACAGGGTTATTCTAAATGATGGACTCATTTTTAAAAATTCGTATTAAACTACAAATCCAAAATGAACAATCTTTATACCAACGAAAAGAGGAAGTTTCAAAGTTTTTTTTAATACCTTGTGCTCCACAGTAGCCATCTCACTGACAACTTACAGTGACACGAAATGGCGGCCTATTGCCGCGCGAACTCTACCGGCCGCTTCTGGAACCATAACCGCCCACGTTCCTCTTTTCATACGATAATGTATTAAAAAAAAACTTTGAAACTTCTTCTTTTCATTGGTATAAAGATCGTTCATTTTGGATTTGTACTTTAATAAATACGAATTTTTAAAAATGGGTCCATCATTTAGAATAACCCTGTATACTAATTATATGAAAACAGCAAAGTTTCATTTTGCATATTTATACGTTTTTGAGCATATATTCTGGATTTTGCATATTTGGTTATATTTAGCAAGAATTTGTAATGTATGAACTTTTTGAGATTTACTATTTCATTAAATTTATTAATAAAATTATTGTGTGCGACTGAGATATACAGTGACTGCCAAAAAGTCGGTCTAAAAACCTATTTAGCCCCTATCATATATACCGAGTGATTTTTACTTATTTACAAAATGGAGTTTTTCGAAATTGTCAATATCCAAAAAGTGTTATTTTTCGGAAATTAAGTAAGATTTTAATGAGAGTTTTTTAGAGTGTGTTACTTTTACCTAACTGAACAATTTCAAGGCCCGAAAAAAACACCTATTTTTTTTTAACTTTAGCTAAAAATTAATATTGTTTTTAAAATATTTTTCAAAATTTCACATACCAAGACTTAATATTAAAATTCAAACTTTTTTATGTGAAGACTTTAAAGATTTATAATTGGAAAAAATAATATAAAATGTTAATTACTCCTTTAGATTTTTTATTATTTACCGAAAGATAGTATGTTTGCATAATTTAAGTTTTTTTATGCAATGCGCTTTTTATGAGAAATATTTTTCAATTCTAATTAATTTCTATTTAAATGGCTTCTGAAACTTTAAACTAGCCCTGTTAATGAATTACTGTTACAAAAATCCTGTAAATGCTCGTTTACAGCTGTCTAAATGAAGATTTTTTTTCTTATCCAATCATGTTCTAAAAAATCTCCTTATTTAGGCAACTGTAAACGAACATTTACAGAATTTTTGTAACAGTAATTCATTAGCAGGGCTAGATTAGAGTTTTTAGAAGTCATTTAAGTAGATATTAATTATCACTGAAAAATATTTCTCTTAAAAAGCACCTTGCATCAAAAACGTAAAAATTATGCGAACATGTTACTTTTCGGTAAATAATAAAAAAATCGAAAAAAGTAATTAACATTTTATATTATTATTTCCAATTACAAATCTTTAAAGTCTTCACATAAAAAAATGCATTTTAATATTAAGTCCTGATATGTGAAATTTTTAAAAATATTTAAAAAACTGAACAATTAATTTTTAGCTACATTTAAAAAAGAATAGGGCCTTGAGATTGTTCAGTTTAGCTAAAATTAAGCCACTCTAAAAAAATCTCAACGAAATCTTATTTAATTTCCGAAAAATAGCACTTTTTGGATTTTGACAATTTCGAAAAAATCCATTTTATAAGTAAGTAAAAATCACTCGGTATATATGTTGAATAAAATACTGCAACACAAATTTCTTCGAAATTATAAAATCCAAGGCAAAGTATTTTAGCTCTTCATTTGGACAGTCATGGTAGAAGCATTTAACTTTTCTAACGATGATAATAATAAGATTACTTGCACTATTGCTTTGTTTAAAAATATCATATTCATCTATTTGTCCTTTATTAATGTATGAAGCTAGCACTTTCCAATATTAAGTTGTAATCTATAACATCAATAATAAAATTTATATGTACAAAACTAATCACTTGTCAGATTGTGCAATCTTTCGAAACATCTGGTAGTATTCTTTAATATTGACATCGATGTATTTACATTAACGAATGATAAGAACTTCCTCTAGGCACGTAAACAACAAGGCAATTAAATATAAGTGCGGAGACATTCACAAACGACTACTAAAAACTATGAGTTCCAGATTTTTACAATAGCATTATGGCTATTGCATATTCATTATACACGTAACCATGAACAACACTTATCTATTAGTTACAGCCATTGAAGAGATAAAAATAAAACAAAACTCTAATATTACGATAATTAACGAGAATAATCCAACATCTTTCCTTTGTGACATCATGGAATGTTATGTTCAAAACAAGCCACTGTTTTTTGTTCGGTATCAATATGGGTCTCGCCTATCTTATCTAATTTTAGTAAGATTTTTGCTTTAGCATTGTTTTACAGTTTTATAAAACACAGCAATCATAGTAGATCTTATTGTTTTTGCTGTATATTCTATACAATTTTTGAGATTTAATTTGTTTATCAACAATTTCTAATTCTCATTCATGTCAATTCACTACTGGTTCCTATTATAATTTTACATTTCCATGTAACAGACTACGATGGTCTTTCTGAATTTTTAAATAGCCAATGTGACATTGTTTCAATTCAACGGCTGTCATATTACTGAAAAACGCTGAGGCAATATCGGTCAATGTGTTTAAAAGTAATTCACAGACTGTGCTATTTTGACTGTTGATAATTGAAGCGATAATTATTATATAAGTAGACGCGGTAGCTAAACATGATTTGCGGGCTGTTGTACATTTCCAAGCGTCTATCATTTTTTTTTAAACTCAAACTGTACTTTGTACTGTATCACTACACATTTACATACCCAATTTAATTTGTAATCAACCGTGATAAAATCTGAATTTTTAAAAAAGTTTGTTGGATGAGTCGTGGGTTTAAGGACACACTCGCAATAAATACAACGACAAAGTATATGTAAAACTCGAGCATAATAGGGAGACATATGAAGTTATTGTATCGAATAGTCAAGTGTTTACATTCATTATACTGATTTTCAACCTGTAATCTACAGGAACAAAAAATAAGAGTGACTGATTTTAGTTTGACAACAGTATAATTAGCCTGCAGTAGTGTCATTTTTAAGAGTCATTTCAATGATATAACGGCTATTGGTGGTTGTAAGCAAGTCAGGCAGTGTACTGGTGCACATAATGATAAACAAAAACCCAATTGACAGCATGGAAGAAGACTATTTATTAGTTTTTATGTAACGATTTTATGCACCTATTTTTAGTTCTAAAAAGTTACTAAAACAAATTCTAGCAACATATATTTTTAAAGGAATCCAAGTAATGCCAACGTAAACCCTAAATTCTTTGACCTTCAAAATTTTATAGGAAAAAACGTACTTTAGTTGAATTAATCAAATTTACATTACTGTCAGATTGCTGTTATTTTTTGAATTTGCTGACAAAATACAACTATCACCAGTTAATTATCAATATTATTGCAAATAAATAGTATTTAGGGATAAATAATGTGGTATAGTAATTACCTTGTATAAGTAATCTTATATATATTTATAAAAGTCCTGACTGACTGACTCATCAACGCCCAGCCCAAACCCTTGGACCTAGAAAGCTGAAATTTTGCACAGAGGTTCCCTTTATGATGTATACAAGGAATAAGGAAGGATATTCCGAAATTCAACCCCTAAAGGGGTAAAATGGGGGTTCCAATTTTGTATGGAAAAATAATATTAAATAGACATTTCGACTTGAAACTTCGTAGGAGTACTCCTAAAAACAAATAAGCAAACACGTATTTCGTGATTTTCCGAAAATCAACCCCTTAGGGGGTGAAATGGGGTAAGTAAGCCTAAAAATCGATATGGGTGTCGTTATTGAGGTTTATTGGGACGTTGATTGCAAAAATGGCATTTATTTTTAAGTCCAAGACGGTGAACATGACATAAGGGAAGAAACGGGACGGGACGGGACTAGACTGGACGGAACGGGACGGACTGGACGGGACTGAGCGGGACGGGACTGGACGGGAAGGGACGGAACGGGACGGGACGAGGCAAAGCGGGACGGGGCGGGGCGGGACGGACGGGACGGAAAAAGATGGGATGGAAGGGGAGGGGATGGGATGGAAGAGGAGGGGCGGGACGGGACGGGAAGGGACGGAACGGGACGGGACGGGGCAAAGCGGGACGGGGCGGGGCGGGGCGGGACGGACGGGACGGAAAGGGAAGGAAAAAGATGGGATGGAAGGGGAGGGGATGGGATGGAAGAGGAGGGGCGGGACGGGACGGGAAGGGACGGGACTGGACGGGAGGGAAAGGGGCGGGACGGGACGGGAAGGGTCGAGACGGGGCGGGGTGGGGCGGAACATTATTTAATACACAAATAACGAACCTCGCGCGAACGAAGTCGCGGGTAAAAGCTAGTATTCAATATAAAAGCATAAGTATTTAGAATTTAAGCAACAAAAAAATAAAATAGAAAGTAAAGTTAAGGTTTAGTGTTTGTGGGTAAACAAAAGTAAACCATTTATTATTTTATAATAAAGTTTTTGTACAAACAAATTAGGATGATTTTCAGTAATACATACAACAGTACCTTTTTGTTTCGCTTTTGTGTTTGTTATTTTTAGTGTTTTCTATGTTAAGTTTTGTGACGATTTTCTCAGTTTGATCACGATTATTATGATTAGTTTAAGTTCGTTATTTTTGGTGTCATATGTTTTTATTAGGTTTCTGTTATGTATCGTTTGTGTTAAATTGTTGTCGTTTTTAATCAGTTATAGAATTATTTAAATTAAATTACATTTTCCATGATCACCAATTATTATTATTAGATTTCGAATAAGGATATATCAAAAATCTAAATGTTTAAACCTGAATTTACTTGATATCAAGACACAATAGGCCCATGAGACAAGAGTATCTTTTTTTTGTCAAAAACTCCCACACAAAAAAGTTGGGGCAATATTTACCTTAGCCAACCCCCAGTTTTACCCATCTATGTGCATTTTACATCGCCAAGGGTAACTTTATCTTTTTAAGTAGAAAAAGTTTAGTAGGTGTACAAGGTTTCAAATTATTATCTTTGAACGTTTCGAAAATATTAAACGAAAACTTTTAACACCCTGTATCTGGAAAACCAAGGGTTTTTCGGCCTATGGTTACCTATATAAAGTTTTATTTCCGGTTCTAGAATTCACTATTAAAGTTTGGCAGGCTAATTTTTGGACACCCTTTATACTATTGCTGCAAACAAAAAAAGGTAAGACAAGTTCTAAATCTAGAGGCTATGAATTTATGTTATTTTAGTTAATAAAATGACTCTTTAACTGTCATTTGAATAATTCAAACCTGTCTATAGGTCATATCAAATTTTAATATCAAAAACTACAATACAAAACAATTATAAAACTAGATAAATGTTCAATTTGTTGAATAGTTATATGTTTTCTAAGCAATAAATAATCCCAGCTTCCGAAACTAAATTCATTCTACGCATTCTTGACAGTAACGTCTAGAAATAATTTCAAATTTATTCACATCTCAGTTGCCAGTTAAAATGTCAGATTCACACAACTAAAAAAACCTTGTCCTAGTTTTTTTTTATACCAATAGTACTTAATGCAGTTATACGCAACCTTTTGTCTGCCATTTTTACGTAATTTTATGTGCAACAATGACAGCTGATGCACATATGGTATCACAACATACACTAATTGGCACTATCGCATCTACTACACATACTACTTGCATCGTAAGACTTGTTATAACTGTTCGTATTATAGAGGTTGCAATAACTTTCTTTGGATTGTAGAGATACCTATTTTTCAAGCCGCTGCTTGGATTACTGGAGTTACAGATTAGCAAGGTTCTAGTGTATTTCTTAAGGTTTAAGGTACAACTTTTATTTTCTTTAGAGAATATACAAGTTATAATCCTATTTATTTAATGTAGATATGTATGTATGTATGTATGTATAATCGACAACCTCGTTTTACCTTGCGGTGTAGAGGCTGGTGCTTTACGTGCTTTTTTCTTAAATTATCCATACCATGTATAGCACTATGTACTGATCTGGTAATAAAGTGTTAAAAAAAATGTAGCTTATTTTGTTTTTCAGGAGTTATCTTGTTTTTTGTACCATTTTTCAGTTTTGAAATAAAAATGCATAGCTGTGTTTACACAGAATGTTTTATTTCACTCCACGTAAAAATAGCTTTTGATCGAAAAACAGAAAATTACCATTTTGGAATGTTACCGAAAACAGCTTAATTAGGTACACCATAGTTTATTATTTGGTTGTGTTTTAATATTACAAACATGCCACTTCTTTCCACTAAACACAAATTGTATATATGTAAATAAAGAGTATGCTCAGGAAACTATAAAGGAAATTGGAACCAGATTTTGTGAAATTATTATAAAAAATTATTAAATTATAATGAAGCGCTATGAAATACTTTGGAATTATGATGAAGCTATGAAATACTATGGCATTATTATGAAATACTAGGAAAAACTATGAAATTATGATGCAATGTTATGAAATGTAATTTATTACTGTCTGGTATAGGTTGGCGCCAATTGAAAAAGGAAAAGGTCTTTGGGTTAGACAGAGCTGGGTATAATGTAATTAATTACTTTGCAATTAAATTCCTTTTCGTTGATTTGCCTTGGACTTGAATGCTTTTCAAAATACAACAATCCTACTTGGTAATTACCATTTTTGTTAAAAAGTACTACAGAATTCCTAGAGCAATATAATTATAATTTATATTTCGTATTACCAGCCAGTTAACAGCTATATTTTTATACAAGCAAAGATATAAATGCTGCAGGCGTAAATGTTTATATATGAAATGCGCATGTGTTGTGCCTTACGTAGTGTAGGTTGTGCAAGATGTAGCATTTTAGCTTGCTACTAATTATTGTTAAGAAGCGAAAAATATGCCTGCGGTAAGTACAGATTACTATGACAATATGATGAAATGCTATGAAACACTACGAAATTATTGTAAAATACTATGCAATACTACGAAATGAATATGAAATTCTAAGAAATTGTTATAGAACAGTAGAATTAGTGATGCAACCTAAAAAAAAACCGTTCGTTTTTTTTAAAAAAAACCTGTTTTTTTTGTAAAAAAAACCAAGCGGTCTGGTTTTTTATTTAAATGCGTTTTTTTTCAGAATTAAAGTGTAGTGAATAACAACAAGTAATTTAAAACAAAAAACAGATATTTTTAAATAAAAATAATACATTTCGTAGGTAAAGTGAATTATAGAATTTATAATAACCAAAAAAAGCAAATATTTCTAAAGAAAAATAGAAACATAGCCAAAGTGGATATACAGGGTGTTAGGGAAGTCGACTGAAAAATTTCTAGGGGTGAATCCTTGGCCCAAAATATGATGATTTAACTCAACTTACCTATATACAAAGTTGCTTAGTTTAGCCGCTAGAGGGCTTTAAAGATGATTAGCTTTTTTTAATTTTTTCAAATACTAAGTCGAAAAATCGTTGATGGATTTTATTCATTTTTTGGCCATGCGTTTTTACCAGTAAACTTAAGCATTTTGTGGCATAAACCCTAATTTCAAAAATTACAGGGTGTTTAAAAACTTTGTCACAATTAATTATCCATCATGTTTTTTTATGGATAGCTACTTTGATTTATAAGCTATTTCCTCTCTTAAAAAAATTTAGTTGGGTAAACGGTTTAGCCACAAAAAATATTTTCTAAATCCCTACAAGCCTAGTGTTAAGTTAAAATTACTGATTCAGGCTTGTAGGGATTTAGAAAATATTTTTTTGTGGCTAAACCGTTTACCCAACTAAAATTTTTTAAGAGAGTGAATAGCTTCTAAATTAAAGGAACTGTTCAGAAAAAAAATTGGTAGTGATTATACAGGGGGTTAAAACATTTAAAAAAGCTAGTCGCTTTAAATAATTGGGGACCTGCGTTTGAAGGAATAATGGGTAATAATGCGGTTGTCTAATGCGTGATGCTCACCACATCACCACGTGTCATGAATTTGACACGCGACAGCCGGGTGTGAGAGCGAGAATATGGAATCTCGACCTTCCGCCTTGCAGGCCAAGCTCCTTCATGGGGTGTTAGTGCCTCACCATTATTATTATTAATAATTTTTAAAGCCCTCTAGCGGCTAAACTAAGCAACTTTGTATATAGGTAAGTTGAGTTAAATCATCAAGGATTCACCCCTAGAAATTTTTCCGTCGACTTCCCTAACGCCCTGTAGAAATTATAATAATGCAGAAATTACTCTCTAATAGACATGGCTGACTCCTCAACTGACTCGGAGTCAGTATCCATGCAGTTTACGTCGCCCATGTCACTGTCTGATGAATCGCTAACGTAACTTGATTCGTAGATCAGGTCGACAGTTTCAGAGCTGGGTCCAGCTTAAAGCAACTTCCAATAGGGGTGGGTACCTACCAAAACATGCTGCCAATTACAAAAATGAATAAAAAACAAAAAAAAACAAAAAAAACCGTTTTTTTCTGTTTTTTTTCTAGGTTTTTTATTCGATTTAAAAAAAACGCGTTTTTTTACATCACTAAGTAGAATGCTACAAAATACTACAAAATCATTAATATGATGAAATCATTCAATTTCTAAACTATGACAATATGGTGAAATGCTATAAAACACTACGAAATTATTGCAAAATACTAAGCAATACTACGAAATTATTATAAAATGCTATGAAATTGTTATAGAATGGTAGAATGCTAGCTAAAAAATACTACAAAACGATTACTATGATAAAATTATTCAATTTCTAAATTATGACAATATGATGAAATACTATGAAACACTATGAAATTATTGCAAAATACTAAGCAATACTACGAAATTATTATAAAATGTTATGAAATTCTAAGAAATTGTTATATAATGGTAGAATGCTACAAAATACTACAAAATCATTAGTACGGTGAAATTATTCAATTTCTAAACGATGAAAATATGATGAAATGCTATGAAACACTACGAAATTATTGCAAAATACTATGCAATACTACGAAATTATTATAAAATTCTAAGAAATTGTTTTAGAATGGTAGAACACTACAAAGTACTACAAAATCATTAGTATGATGAATGATTCAATTTCTAAACTATGACAATATGATGAAATGCTATGAAACACTACGAAAGTATTGCAAAATACTAAGCACTACTACGAAATTATTATAAAATGCTAAGAAAGTCTAAGATATTGTTATAGAATGGCAGAATGCTACAAAATAGTACAAAATCATTAGTATGATGAAATTATTAATTTCTAAACTATGACAAGATGATGAAATGCTATGAAACACTACGAAATTATTGTAAAATACTATGCAATAGGGATGTCGTACCCGGCCTAAAATCAAACCCGGGTACTCAAAAACACTACCCCGGTACTCAAAAACAGTACCCCGGTACTCAAAAACAGTACCCGGGTACCCTCGGGTACCCGAAATATATAACAAAAATGTTAGCGAACATAGGAACATCTTTTTTTGCGCCGCGAGTTTTAAACTGAACTAAATTGAAATACTACCTACTCCCCAATTGTAACTGCAAGTCATCTGTTATTTGTAAATATTTTCACACTTCCAAGTGCTATCTAATTCAAGTACTACTTAACTTTTTATTCAAAATTCGTAGCGTAACAGCATCAAAATCACACAGAGGATATTTATGTTAGTTAATCCCATACTGATGCGATTTAATGGTACTATTGACGGGTTGAATATTTCCGTGAAACATTATGTGGTATGGAATGGGGTGATTCTGGTTATTACTGCATTGCTGTGTTTTTCTAGAGCTTATTCCTATTGTTTTTAAGTTTTTATCATTTCCTCCGAAAAAGGCTGGTTTTCTAGAAATTATACATATAATTTACTAGTCAGGTACCCGGGTCCTGAAAATATACCCGGGTTGACTATTACCCGAGTACCCGCAAACATCCCTACTATGCAATACTACGAAATTATTATAAAATGCTATGAAATTCTAAGTAATTGTTATAGAATGGTAGAATGCTACAAAATCATTAGTATGATGAAATTATTCAATTTCTAAACTATGACAATATGATGAAATGCTATGAAACACTACAAAATTATTGCAGAATACTAAGCAATACTACGAAATTATTATAAAATGCTATGAAATTCTAATAAATTGTTTAGAATAGTAGAATGCTACAAAATACTATAAAATCATTAGTATGATGAAATTATCCAATTTCTGAACTATGACAATATAATGAAATGCTATGAAACACTACAAAATTATTGTAAAATACTATGCAAATACCACGCAATTATTATAAAATGCTATGAAATTCTAAGAAATTGTTATAGAATGGAAGAATGCTACAAAATACTACAAAATCATTAGTATGATGAAATTATCCAATTTCTAAACTATGACAATATGATGAAATGCTATGAAACACTACGAAATTATTGTAAAATACCATGAAATAATATGCAATTATTATAAAATACTATGAAATGCTAAGAAATTGTTTTAGAATGGTAGCATGCTACAAAATATTACAAAATCATTAGTATGATGAAATTATTCAATTTCTAAACTATGACAATATGATGAATTGCTATGAAACACTACGCAATTATTATAAAATGCTATGAACTACAGTGGAACTTGTTTTTAACCAACTTCGGCTTTGCAAATTTTCTCTTTAAAGATTTTTTTACAAGGATTCTACCATTCGAATAATTTACCATACAATTTTTGTTCTATTTTACGAAATAAAATTCCATTTAGCGATTTTTTTTTCGAATCAAGTTACATCTTTTTAAGCACTAGTTTTGTAAAAATAGGGAATACATTGATCATTAGGTAATTTAGATAAAATGCTGTTTTTAAAACAACCAGGTGCATTTATTATGCAATTTTAAATGAATTTCTGTTTTGCAATAAGTTTATTAAACAAATTCTTTTCTTAGATTTAGCAGCTTCTTTAAATAGAAGTTCTACAAAATTATTATGAAATGCTATGAAATTATTATTTCCGTTGATCATTTATTTATGGGTTTCCTTAATACATACAAAATCGTTCATTAATAACCCTTATTAATGTAGGATTTTATATTTTCTAAAATCGTTTATTAATGATTCCTATTAATGGATGATTTTCTATTAATAAACGATTTTAGTATAGGAAATCAAGGCTGCCATGAATGACAAAACTTTTAAGTGTCATATTTTTGTCATGCAATAAAATTAAATTGTCTCCAACTTAATAATGTACGACCAACGAAAAAATATTGTAACCAACTCGTGTGTAATCGGCGATTAATAATCTTAACAATTAAGGTGTTCGCTAGCGCTCACACGTTAAAATGTCTTGATTATTAATGGCTCTCATTATCACGCTTGTTTGTTAAATAACTATTAGGAAATGAGTGAAATTATAAAAATAGTATATTATACATCAAGGTAGTGAAGCGCAGTATTATAACCTGCGCGCTCAGTATCTAAAGCGCGAAGGTTATAAGACGATTCGCTACCACGGTGTATATACTATTTTTTGCACTACCAAACGGCTTAATACCTAAATTCCCAACAAATTTCAAAAATATTTTAACTGTCAACCTGACAATACAGCTCTTTAAAACGTCAAAATTAAAATAGTCATATTTGGTAACTTAGCAATTTATTAGTTACCACGGTGAAAATTGTTTATTTTACTTTCTCTCCCTTGGTGGAGAAAATCAACTTCACGACCTAAAGATAGGCCAATAACGGTGCGTTCTGAGACTAGTAGTGCAAAAACAACTTTTTTTAAAAATGCTATGAAATACTACGAAATACAGTGGAACTTCTTAATAAACTTCCGTTTCACGAAATTCTTTAAAGAATTTTTTACAGGGATTCTGCTATTCGAATAATTTACCATATGATTTTTGGAAATAAGGAATAAATTGATTTTACAGATAAAGTGCTATTTTTAAAACAAATGTTATGAAATGCAAGAAAATCTGACACAATACAATGTAACGATTCAATTTCTACGACTGTACGTATAATGTCAACCTAGTCATTTTGATGGGGTTAATTAGCACTTCGAAAGAGAACCTACAGCTTTCCACAAACTCCAAATCATAGAGAAAAATTACAGATATTTTCAATTTCTAAAGCAGTCATGTCACACTTGCCTAAGTGTGTTGATGGGGCATTTTTTAATGTTGCTATGTTGACAAATTAAATCTTAATATTCCATAATCAGAAGAAACTGATTAATAAACATACAAGCTACAACACTGAGGTTTTGTCACAGTGAAGTAACGATATCAAGAACCTATGAGGGACACTAATTGATTAACTTTACATATAAAAATTCACTTTTATTTAATTTATGCAAAGTTTTTACACTAGTAAGCCGAAAGAAAGCTTTTCATGACGAAGACAAGTAGAAAACTATTCCATTCATTACTACTTGTTTCACCATCAAGGCAATCATAAAATTTAGTTCAGAATTTAACTCTTACAGGTTATAATAATGTGTCTATAATTCAACTTCTTTTAACAATTTGAAAACATACCATTCTGATTAAGTTGTGAATTTGTAACTTGTAAAATATAAAGACCAATAAAACATAAATGTGCTTACCTCCGCATCGCTTTTAGCCTTCATAACATCCTTCGCCAGCTGCTTCAGAACAACCTCAAAACTGGTAAACGTCTCGTTAGGCTTTCCCAGCGGCGTCCTTAGCTTAGAATTCACACATAACTGGGCAGCTTCGAAAGTGGTCCAGTTATTAAGGACGGCACGAGAATTCAACGCTAAACTCCGAAAAGCTTCCATGTTGTCGGCACTGAACTGCGGGTCACTTTCTAGTGGCCAACAGCACATAAAAACATCCTCCAGCCAGTTGGGCAGATGCTCCTCGCCATGCAGCAGATACTTCATAAACATCATAAAATGCAGTGGCAGCATTTCCCCGTACACTGAGCCCGAGAGATGCAGATGCTGGGCGAGCATGACGGTCTGGTTGTTGTACGAATTCAAATCGGTGCACTTGATGGAAAACGTTTTATTGAACTGAATCACGGTCAAGTCCCACGGGATATTCTCCGAAAGGCTCGTGTAGCTCTCGCGAATCCGCTTGTCGTTCGAGTTCATGTGTAGAATGCACAGTTCATTGACCGAGGTTAAAAACGCATTGTTCCACGACAGCTCCTTGTTGTACAGAAGCTTTTTTAAGTTAGCACTAACGGATAAAACGATGCGGCCATCGTAGTCGTAACCGCACTTTACTAAAACCTCAGCGACTTTATTAAATTCCTGGCAGGAATACAATATCACCAAATAGGGATCCGAGTGTAACAGAACGTCGTTTAGCCATTCCAATAATAGCAGCATAGTTTCACAACTTGTAGTGCTGCTGAGGGTTTTGTGAAGAATGTCTAATATTAAAGCAAAATTTCCTGAATTGGGCGACTTGTTCGGCACTTCTCCAATGACGAGATTGTCAGGTAAACCTCGCATAATCAAAGCATCTTGCTTGTTACTAACTAAACTGCTGCTCGGTATAAAGTGGCTGTAGCACTTGCAATGCGAATACAGTAGATACAGCAAGCTATATTGCAGGGATGGCGTATTCGCACTTAGTTCACGACTGTAGGGCTCCAAGTGCACAGCTAGAAGCTCCAACATGCTCGGTTTTAAGGCCCACAGCCCTATGATTGAACCACTGGAGTTAGCAAGCTGCGACAAGCAGCGCAGTAGAAACAGCACGGCTAATTCAGGGTCTTGCGCGATGTCTGCAACATCAGTAAAGATGTTGCTTTGGCACAGCACGGGTAAATTAGGCACAATTTGTCTATAAACTACTTCCAAGTCACATAAGACACATCTGTAAGCTTCTTGTAGCAGCGGAATATTTTTTAAATTTAGCAGGGATTGATAAACACACACAGTTGCCTCTTGGACATCGATGAGGGGTGAGTAACGCAGTCTGATTAGTTCCGAGTTAGGTCCCACTAGGTTCTGGACTAGTTCCAAAGGCAAATTCGCAGATAGCTCTTTTATTACCTTGGAAATCATAAGCAGCATGGAGATTACAGTCGCATCTGAAAATTTATTAATCAGAGACAGCTCTAGATCTATAAGTGCATAAATCGAGTTATACAAGAAGCTGGATTTGGTGCCCAACACCCCGAGCAGCAGGGAAATGTTTTCGTTTGTCGCTATTATTAAGTTATCGGGGATACACACTTCCAAAGCACTTGATACTGTCTTAATAATCTGCAGCATGCAGTCAGTTGTAAACTTAACAGTCACCAGCTCGTTGCTGGAGGGCTGCAGCATGTCACCCAGGCACTTTAAAACCGTGTTCAAGGCCAAAATGGAGACGGTCAGATAGTCCAATGAGTTACTCTCGACCTCTTTTGAATTCACTCCCTTCAAGTCCTTCGCATACGCTTCAATATCCTCAAAAAAATGATAGACTAATGTTGTTGAAAACTCCAAGTTGATTTGGAAATGCCTCTTGATGCGTTGTAAGTTTCTAGAAATAAATTCGATGTTTGGAAGGGGCTGGGCTAGGTCCACGTGCCACCCCAAAAAGATATCTATGGCATCTCTAAATTGCGAGTAAAATTCCTCGGGATAAATCTCTACTAGCGTTATGAGAACATCCAAAGTCGACTTGAACAGCGTGGCGTTTTCCAATATTTCAATCATGGAGACCAAATCGTGCATGAGATTCTCGGCGTGGTCTTGTAAAACACGTTTCTTCGACTCAAATTCTAAAGCCTCTTTAAGGGCTTTCATAAATAGGTACTTAATGTCGTCCTTAACGTTTGCCATTTTATTAAACATCCAGTCCTGGAATCTGCTAAAATCGTTTTCCTGTCCCATTATGTACCCCATGCGCCCCAAGGCACGTGCGGCTTGCTTCTTAGCAACCATGCCAGGAGCAGTGTGCAGGATATCTAGCATAGACTCGCCTAGAATGTGAAAAGCCTTGCGAACATAATGAGCGTTGTCCGGTATGAGTAGAACTTCCAGCAGCTTCTTCGAGATTGTCAGCGAATTCTCCTGGTCGTTCTCCATGCTGAGGCGGCGTAGCAGTTTTGAGATGCGAGTGTCCTCCGGTAGGTTGAACTTGACTTCCGACTTCTTCTCGGGTTCATACCATTTGGAGCGGTAGTACATACCTCCGGGCTCCACGCTGCGGCTCAACGGATCGTGGTATTTTCTGCTGTGCGTGTAATTGTTGCTGTCCGAGAAATCGCGCTCCCTGCGCGAGGAGGGGGCCCCCCGGCTTCGGCGGTAGCCAGGCCGCTCCGAGGGCCTGACATACCGAAATTCTGTTTGGCGCGACCGTGCGCCTTTGTAACGGCCGTCCCTCGACGAGTACACGAGCGGCCTGCGGTTGGAGTCGCTCGTGGGGCCCCCGTCCACGCTGTCATTTTCGTAAGGTTCCTCGTTTTGATTGTCGTGATAATTGTGCAAGTCTCTCGAGCTTTTTGAAGCTTTGAGCTTATATGGTGGTGTGTTTGATATCATTACTTAACTTACATATCGAAACGGTAAATAAGTCGCTGCGCTCCTGTAACGCATGTAACACCTTTTCACGCCAGACTGTGTTAAATAATTAAGCACAAAATGAAAGAACATCGAGTTTTTCATTTACAAAACGACACAACACACTCAACTACTGCGCATAAACGTCAATTTTGCAGGTCAGCCATAACAGTTATTTCGAACGCAAACGTAAATGTCCCTAGAATTCAAATTTAAATACTAAAAGCTGATGAAAGGTTGAAAGCTTCGACGATCATCCCCGATATTAATACCTCACTATTGTATAGTACTTATGTTATTCTCACCTTTTAAATCCCGATTTCTTATTGGAGCCTTATGCTCTCCTTCTATATTTTACAAAATTACTCTTTGTGGTTTGCAACATATTTTCAGCAAGTTTACTGCAAAATTTCAATAACTTTTTAGTGTGTTTGTAGCAAATCTGCAATAACGTTTCAACAAAATTTCAATGTATTTATAGATATTAACGATACAAGTTTGATTATGAGCATCTTAACGAAACGAGTTTGATTGCCAAAACGAGGCGGTGAGCCGAGTTTTGCGGCAATCAAACGAGTTTCGTTGTGTGCCATAAGCAAACGTGTATTGTTCAATATTTTATCTTCATCAATAAACTCTGGTTCACTGTATAAAAAGAGTGCGGTAATATTCATTACCGCACTGAGTGCGGTAATATCTGTCCATTACGGCACTGAGTGCGGTAATATCCATTACCGCACTCAGTGCGGTAATGAAGCTCTTAACGATACTAAAATTAATTTGGTTAAGACGCTATAACAACACGGATGAAGATAAAGTAAATTTACAGCTACTAGTGATGCTATAAAACCATAGTATGTATAAAAAAAAAGTTTGGTAAGTTTCAGCTAGATTCAGCCAATTTTCAATGTTTCAAGTTTCCTACAAAATTCCGCAAAATCTATACAGGATGAGTCAATATTCACTCCCTAGCCCTCGTATATGTGTTTTACAATTAATAAGACAAAAATTAAGAATACTAAAATTCCGAAGGCAACGCAGTTTTCAGCTAAAATTGAAATAATTTGTTTTTAGAGTTTTCGTTTAATCGCAATGAATTCAAATACAAAAGATACTCCTTTACAACAACGTGCAACAATGTTTTTTCAACGCGATGGAGCGCCTGCACATGTTACATTACAAGTGCGAGAAATTTTGAATCGCCGTTTTCCTAAAGCCTTGTACACATTAGCGAGCCATTGCATGTAACGTAACAATTACTGTAATCAAATTTTCCAGTGTAGACGCCTTCTGAACCAAGCTCGCAAATGCAGTGCGAAAGCGCTTCGTGTCTGATTATATCATCCTCCACAAAAAGATTTTTTATTCTTAGATTACATTGAAAATCGTACGACACTCATTAATGACCAATAGAAAAATGAGTTCACGAGCCGTATCCAAGACAACAACAAAATTTCTTGGAAATTTTTTGTATGTAGACATTACTTCTTTTTAGGGTTTGTGTCGTTACGATTTTCTTACCGAATCTGCATTCGAGCATTAATTCTGATAAATATTTTAAATTCAGCGTTTCGCGGGTGAGTGCTACGGAAGTGCGCCGCTAGGGGACGCGGAGTTGACGAGCGGATGTGCGGGAGGGGGAACGCGCAGTCTATCGCCGAACGTGGAAGAACAAGCAGGTTTTGAGCGGGTGAAGACCGTTGTGTGTTTTTAAGTTGTTACAATTAAGGACACAGGACAAGTTAAGAACTTAGGTATTGAATATCGATGTGTTAGATGTGCCCCCTTATTTTTGTATTTTTTCGGAATAAAGAATATTGTCTTAAAGTGGTGAGAAAATATATCTTTAACATAGTTCAGAAGTGGGATACTTCCGTGTCTGCGTGATTTCCGGGGGAAATAGAGCAGAGGGACGTGTCCACAAGTGCCCAAGGCGAGCGAAAAAGCAAGAAAAACGGAATATTCAAGTGCTGTGGTAACGTGTCAACATGGCCGACGACGGATGGAGCGCCAGCCTGTAATTTGACCGTTAGGGGCGTGAACATCTTGTGCATCGAGAAAGGAAGTGACGTAGCGACACGTCGACGAGAAGGGGAAAAGCGAACGTGATTGGAACATTTTACGGAAGCGAACGAAGATTCTCGAGAGGATGACCGACGAGTTCGAGAGGTTCCAGGCGCGTTTGCAACTGCGCTGTGAACGCGAGGGACAAAGTGGGGGAGTGAGAGGTAGTGACAGCGAGAGCGACGACCTCATCATGTTGGGTGAACAGGTGGGAAATTTGGATCGGGCGGGAAGTTCAAGCTTTAACACGCCGGAGGTGAACGCGAACGCGGACAATAATCGAGTGAATACTGACAGTGATGTAATCAGAATGATGCAGATTATGACAGCAGAGAACAGACGAAGAGACGCTTTGTTTGAAAGACTTATCACACAAGTGACAGCCGGGCAAACGAGTAGTGCCGGGAGTGCGGTTACGGGAAATCAAATGGCATATCACATAATGCCTGATTTAACGAGGACAATCAGTACATTTAATGGAGAAAGTAAAAGTGAAGCAAAAAGGTGGATAGCTAACATAAGAAGTATGCAGCTATTGCACCGGTGGCCAGATGCTTTCACTTTGGAAACAGCTCGTACACATTTGGTTGGAGGTGCAAAACATTGGCATGAAAGTAACTGGGAGAAGTTAAAAACATTCGACGAATTCGCGGAGAAATTTGAAGAAATGTTCAGTGGAGAGTTGTCGCAAACGGAGAAGTGGAAGCGAATGACAGCGAGGGTGCAGAGCCGGAATGAAAGCATAAATTCCTACTTTCACGAAAAATTCAAATTGTGTAAGGACGTTAAGCTGAATTTTAAAGAAACCAAAGCGCAAATCTTAGTAGGATTGTGGAACAAGGATTTGTGTAATGTGGCAATGGGAAAAACTCAAGGCAACGAAGTGGAGTTGTTACAGGACCTGCAAGAGTGCGAAGAAATCGGTGATGCGAGGAGTGGACGTTTCCGGGCAGAAAAAAGGGAAAAGCCACACAAACCCCAAAACAATAGCAGCAGCTTCGTCGGGGTGAAAAGTGAACCTCAGGAAGCAACGAAACCAGCCATACCGGGTGCACAAAAGCATCCTGAAGTGAAGAAGGAGAAGTGGAAGTGTTTCAACTGCGGTGAACCATCGCATTTAGCCAGAGAATGCACTAAACCAAGAAAAGTGGTATGTTTCAATTGTAAAAAACCGGACCACATCAGCAGAGAATGTCCAGAACGTGTGACGCAGAGAAGTGAATCTGTGAATCAAGTGTGGAGAATAGGGACTGAACCAAAGAATTTAGCAGAAAGTGCGGCAACGAAGTTCATACGGAATGTTAAAATAAACGAGCAAGAAGCGATAAAATGTTTCATTGACATTGGTGCTACGGTGAGCACAGTGACTGAGGAAGCCGCGAGAGATTTAAAATTAAAAGTTGAAAAAACGGAAAACAGACTGACAGGATTCGGAAGCAGTGCGGTAATCAGCAAAGGTTTTGCGAAAGCTAGAGTGAATCTAGATGGAATTAACGTAGAAGATGTGAATTTTTACGTGGTTCCGTGTGGGGTACAGAATCTACGTGTATTGCTGGGGCAGAACTTTACCGAACACCCTGAGTTAGCATATGTGCGGGTAGACGATGTACTGCATTTTGGTTTGCGTAGTGAGGAACCGTTTGCGCAAATTAATTTGCCAGTTTCCACGCAATCAGTAGAGATAACTGCTGCGGAAGATCAAAGTTTGGAACCCAGGAGCATAAACTTCGTGAGTGTGGACATAAATGGAGGCAAATTCACGGTGCCAGTAGCCAACGAAAGTGACGATGCAAACTTCGTAGTGAAAGGCGAAAAGATAGACAAAATTCGGGAATTCGGTGTGAACATTGATTCGAAGAATATTTGTGGACAAGAAATGAGCGTGATGGAAATTGAATTATGCAGAGAAGCGATTACAAGTGAACAATTAAACGTGAGCGAAGAAATATCGGAGCGAGATTTGCGGAACCTAACAAGCTTGGTGAACGAATTTCGGGGGTGTTTCGCGCAAAACTTAAGCGAACTAGGTTGTACCCAGTTAATGGAAATGAACATAGTTGACAATAATGTGCCGGTGCGTACGAGAGCTTATCGGGTGACTGCACACGAGCGAGAAACCATCGCAAAAATCGTGCGCGAGTGGAAGGTAAATGGTATTGCGACAGATACCACTTCGCCATACGCGTCGCCGGTGTTATTAGTGGCGAAAAGTTCACAGGAGCCAAGGCTAGTGGTAGATTTTCGAAAGTTGAACCAACAGACAGTGAAAGAACATTATCCATTGCCGAACATGGATGATCAATTTGAACATTTAGCAGGGTGTACAATGTTCACTACCTTGGATTTAGCACACGCGTTTTTTCAGTTACCGTTAGCGAAAGGGTCTAGGTGTAAAACAGCTTTTGTTACGCCAGATGAAACGGGGGAATTCACGCGAATGTGTTTCGGATTGTGCAATAGTCCATCGAACTTTGCTAGGCTAATGACGCGAGTACTAGGGCCTTTGAGGAACAAGGTCGCGATGGCGTTTTTAGATGACGTGCTGATACCAGCAAAAAACTGGGACGATATGTTGGAGCGGTTACGACAAGTGTTCGAGGCCTTCCGTGCCGCGAATCTTACGATGAAGCTACGCAAATGTCATTTTGGTGCTTCAAGCGTGGACTTTTTAGGATTCAAATTATCTGCGGAGGGAATTTCCCCAGGTGCAGCGAAAGTGAAGGTCATAGAGAATTTTCCGCGACCGGGAAATGTGCGCGAAGTAAAACGATGGCTGGGATTAACAGGTTTTTTTAGACGCTTCGTGAAAGGATATGCGGTGAAAGTGAGACCGATAAGCGATTTAACGCGGAAAGACAATGTTTTTATGTGGACAGACAAACAGCAGGTGGCGTTTGACGAGTTGAAGGACGCTTTGACGGCAGCGCCGGTCTTGCAGCTGTATAATCCGAGTTCGTATACAGAACTGCATACGGACGCAAGTGCAGTTGGTTTAGCGGGGATGATGTTACAACGAGGGGTAAACGGGAAAATCCGAGAACTTTTTGTAATCCCGACTAGCATGCGGAAAAGTACGGTAATTAAATTCCATGATATGGCGGGTCATTTTAGTGTGGAGCGAACAGTGGATTTAATATTAAGAAATTATTGGTTCGCTGGACTGAGGCATTACGTCAGACAGCACATTCGTTCTTGCGTAGAATGCTTGTTGGTGAAAATACCTGGAGGTAAGCAAGCGGGAGAGTTGCACCCGATACCTTCTCCGAAGAGGCCGATGGGAAGAGTCCATTTGGACCATCTAGGCCCCTTTTTGAAAAGTGCGCGAGGGAACGCCCACGTTTTGGTAGTAATTGATGCTCTCACACGGTTTATTAGACTTTATGCGGTGCCGAGCACAAAAACGAGCAGTACATTGAAGTGTTTGCGCGATTTTGTGAACGATTTTGGTCTACCAGCGATGATTGTGACGGATCGCGGAACCAGCTTCACAGCTGACGGGTTCGAACAGTATTGCGCGAGTAATGGGATACGTCACGTGCTAAATAGCACAAGACATCCTCGAGCGAACGGAGTCTGCGAGCGAGTGAATAGGACCATTACGCCGGCGATTTTAACGAAAATGAAAACGGAGCGAATGTGGGACAGTTGTTTAAAGGAAGTACAACGTGACGCGAATAGTGTGGTAAATAAAATTACAGGGAAAACGCCATTCGAAGCATTGTATGGATTTCGAGCTAACTTTCACGATGGTGCTTTACGGGAATTCGCGGGAAACAATGACGATTACGTATTACCAGCGAAGTTACAGGACGAAGTGCGTGAAAAGGTTACAAACGAGCAGATAAAATATAAGGAGCGGTTTGACCGTAAACGGTATAAACACGAAGGATTTAACGTCGGGGACATTGTTTACGTGCGTTCTCCGCCAGTTTCCACGGGGGAACCGGTAAAAACACAAAGAAAATATAAGGGCCCATACACAGTGACCGGAGATTTAGGGAATGACACTTATAGGATTAATACAGTGGCAGATGGTGCGATCAGGAACTTCACGACCCAAGTGCACGTGTCCAGGTTGAAAGTGTACAAAAATCCAGTGGAGAACGAAAGCGGAGAGGACGAATCTACGAGCGAACTAGAGGAACCTATCCGGATTAGTGGAGGCAAGAAACGTGACAACGTCGCATGCGGGGAGGACGAGAACGAGGTCAAGGTCGCCGCTTCAAGGCGAGCAACGCGAGATTCCGAAGTGGGTCAAACAACATCAGGTGCTGTAACGGTGGCAGCGAGACCGGTTAACCTTCGAACGAAGCGAGAGGTGGGGAGGCCATTGCGGTTCAAGGATTACGTGTTGGAGGGAGGCGGAGATCAACGAGGACATCCGAGCGTTTCCCAAGCAACGAACCAGGAGGTCGTAAAATCAGGAATGGCCGAGTGATAAATATTTTAAATTCAGCGTTTCGCGGGTGAGTGCTACGGAAGTGCGCCGCTAGGGGACGCGGAGTTGACGAGCGGATGTGCGGGAGGGGGAACGCGCAGTCTATCGCCGAACGTGGAAGAACAAGCAGGTTTTGAGCGGGTGAAGACCGTTGTGTGTTTTTAAGTTGTTACAATTAAGGACACAGGACAAGTTAAGAACTTAGGTATTGAATATCGATGTGTTAGATGTGCCCCCTTATTTTTGTATTTTTTCGGAATAAAGAATATTGTCTTAAAGTGGTGAGAAAATATATCTTTAACAATTCATAACCGGAAATTATTTTTCGTGCATTCAACAACGTCCAATTTGCCCTCGCGTCCTGCTCGGGCAAATTAATACGACGTTGTTGGAACGCACTCAAAAAAATTTCCGGAAAGAATTAATGCTCTTATGAGATTATATGTGATAATTATATAGAACAAAACATCGACTTTGGAGGTACTTTTGTTCTAGTTGGCGACTTCAATTTAGATTACAAGCAAGATTTTTACTATGTAAATAAATGTAAACATATTGTTGTTTGTTTGTTTTTTAATGGACAAGGTCTAGGCATGCAGAGTACCAGGTACCTTAGACACCGACTGCTTTGGTGATATGGTCAAAGTCCTACTTAGAATTTTACCGAGACTAAGGAGTTCCAACCCTAGCAAGGGATCTTTTACATGCTGCACATCGTAGTAGCATGGGACCCACGGCTTTACATCACTTCCGAATGATGGCGTTTTGTAGAGGCTTTCATCTGCATTTTTACTTCCTTTTACAAAAATCTGGTGTGATACACTCACACAACTTCCTTTTACAGTGATCTTATAATTAGTCAAAAATTTCATTTTTAATTTTTAACCATTTGTTAAAAATTTTCAAAAATTACAAATTCTACAAAAACAGTACAAAATCGAGTGTTAGTTGAAGAGACAAATTTTCTCTAGAATTTTAAGGTGAATTCAAAAATGTAATAATATACCGGGTGTTTTATTTAAAATAGGAGTTAATAAAAAAAATAGAAAAAAAAACAAAAGAAACCCACTTTAGAAGTATTCAACTGGAAAATCACCTATCTCACATCAATACACATTAAAAATGTAAGAAAAATTTAAAATTTAAAAAAAATCGTTAGAGCCGTTTTTGAAAAAATCGAAAAAACTGAAAAATCACAAGAGTAAACACCTACTTCCGGTTATGCGATTTTCTTCAAAAGCTTGCTGTCTCATCTACATAGAACACAAAACTTATATATGAAGTTTCAATGCCATACCTCTTTTCGTTTTTGAGATATTCTGTTCACAGACACACAGACAGACCAATGAAAAAAAATATGTTTTTTGGGATCAGGGGACTCTAAAACGTGAAGATCTGTTGAAAACTCAATTTCGAATTTTTTTTTTTGGTCTGTGTGTCTGTCTGTCTGTCTGTCTGTGAACAGAATATCTCAAAAACGAAAAGAGGTATGGCGTTGAAACTTCATATATAAGTTTTGTGTACTATGTAGATGAGACAGCAAGCTTTTGAAGAAAATCGCATAACTGGAAGTAGGTGTTTACTCTTGTGATTTTTCAGTTTTTTTCGATTTTTTCAAAAACGGCTCTAACGATTTTTTTTAAACTTTACATTTTTATTACATTTTTAATGTGTATTGATGTGAGATAGGTGATTTTCCAGTTGAATACTTCTAAAATGGGTTTCTTTTGTTTTTTTTTCTCTTTTTTTTATTAACTTCTATTTTAAATAGAACACCCGGTATATTATTACATTTTTGAATTCCGCTTAAAATTCTAGAGAAAATTTGTCTCTTGCACTAACACTCTATTTTGCACCGTTTTTGTAAAATTTGTAATTTTTGAAAATTTTTGACAAATGCTTAAAAATTAAAAATCAAATTTTTGGCTAATTATAAGATCACTGTAAAAGGAAGTTGTGTGCGTGTATCACACCAGATTTGTTATTTTTGAAAACCCTCGCGACCCCTAGATCAGTAGTCAGGATGCTTACCACTGAGCTACCGACCCCGGCACAGTGAATTTATTTGAATGGTTAACATAGCAGTTTCGTTTCTATGCCAGCATTTAATCATACAGGTCACTTCCATAGTTACCAATGAAATCAATAGATTAGAGCGTTTATTTTACGAGTTAACATACGAATTTGAATTAGGTACTTACTTGCTAATAAGAAACTTTAATTTTGTTACCGGAATGTAGGTATGCAACTAAGAAGTAAATACATAGGAACAACTTGTGTGTTTTATCTTTTCTTCAGTGGTATACATTAGGATAACTTTTAATTCTCTTTTGGACAAGTAATAATTCCTATGTTAACTCGTAAAATAGACGCTCTAATCTATTGGTCTCATTTGTAACTATGGAAATGATCGTTTAATTAGTCGGATAAATTTTGCGGGTAAACCATAATTTTTGAGAATTTTCCACATTTTAGTTCTGTCTACTTTATCAAAGGCCTTTCTGAAATCCGCAAATCCTACCTAAACTTTCTTTTGCCATTCATTTGCTTCATCCAGGATTATTCTTAATGTAGCAATGTGATCTATACAGGATCTTCTAGCTCTAAATCTAGCTTGATTTACTCTAAGTAAACCATCGCACTCTACTTTTATTCGTTCTAGTATTATTCTAGTTAATATTTTTGTTCAATATCATAATTGCCCTCCAGTTGTCGCACACTTTCTTGTCTCCTTTTTTTTGGCAACTTTATGATCAATCCTTCAGTCCACTCTAATGATATTCTCTCTTCCTCCCATATTTTATTCAGCAAGCAGCTCCTGAAATGCTAGCTAACCCCGCTGCGTTTTTCAGATGCTTAACCGCCAACTCGATTAATTCTTTCAAAATTTCATTCATATTTAAATCTAACTCTGGTGCCGGTTCTATCTCTTCCTCATCTTCTTAGTCTCCCTCATTATTCTTATCCTCTTTATTCTCCTGTTTTGCATAAATTTCATTAAAATACTCTAGCCATCTATTTATTATCTGTTCATCTGTTTTCAGTATACAGTCGTTTTTGTCCTTTATATGTGCCGTCGCTACTCCTTTTCTTCCTGCCATTTTTCGTATTATATTATACAATGTTTTCATATAGTTAACCCCTGCTGCTTTCTCGGCTTGTGTTAATAATTCTTCTTGTTCTTTCCTTCTATCTCTTCTTGCACTCTTCGTTATTTGTTTGTCTTTAGCATTGTACAGTTGTTGTAGTTCTTCTTTCTTTACTTGTGATTGTTCACTTTATATTTTGTTCCTTTCTTCAATTAATTCCCATGTATACCTCGTCATTCATACTTTTCTATGTCTTTTCCTTGTTCCTATAATTTCTTCTGCTGTTTCTTTCATAATGTCTCTATAGGTTCCCCATAGGTGTTCAATGTCCATATCTTGTATGTTGTCGCTATCTTCTAGTTTTACTTTTAATGTTTCTTCAAACTTTCTTCGGGTTTCCTCCTCTTTAAGACTCCGGGTATTATACTTCTGTCTGGCCAGCAATGTGTATTATGGCTAAAACTATTTCACGATTTCATAACTAACGCAAATACAAACACAAGGCCCTCAGTCCCCAGCAGCCTGAAACTTCCCGATCAAGGTCACGATCGGAAAAAGAGAAAGGCAGAGAGTGCTAAGAACCTTTGGGTTGGGCAAGGCCACCGTAACAATAACAACAAGCATGCAACAAAAAGGACAATTCTAATGACAACATTCAACAACAACAGAATTCTCTCATCTGACCACAAACTTATCGAACTGGGAGAACAGCTAAAATATATAAAATGGGACATAATCGGACTGAGCGAAGTGAGAAGAACTGAAGAAAACATGATTAAGTTAAAAACAAGACATATACTATATTACAAAGGTGACGATCATAATAAGATCAACGGTGTAGGATTCCCTATTAATAAAAAGTGGGTGGACAAAGTTAAACAATATGTAGATATTACGGACAGAATCGCCTACATAACATTAGAACTAACTAAAAGCGAAACTATCAAGATAATCCAAGTATACGCCCGTATCTCAGAACATGAACTTGAAACGTTCTATGAACAACTACTAGAAGCAACACACATAAATCCTTCCAAATATGCAATGATAATAGGCGACCAATGCCAAAATAGGTAAACGCAAAGACAATCAAGAAACCAAAGTGGGAGAATACAGGCTAGGCGAGAGGAATGAAAGAGGTGATATGATGGTAAACTATTTGGAAACAAATAAACTGTGGGCTATGAATACTTTCTTTAAAAAATGACCAGGCCAAAAATGGACATGGAGAAGCCCAGATTTTAAATACAAAAATGAAATAGACTATATCCTTCCAGACCACCCTTTAATAGTCCAAGATGTATCAGTAATCAACAGAATTACCACCGGCAGTGGAAACTGACTAGTGAGAGGTAAAATACTTCTAAATACAAGCAACAAAAAACTATAGAAAAAATCTTACAAAAAATCCGACGGTGATAAGATAATTCAGAATAAAGAACATAGCTAAGCCCCTCACATACTTAATTACAGAATTTTTAATAGTGGCGTCTGTCCAAATCACTTTAAAAAATCTGCAATTGTTCCAATTTTCAAGTCTGGAGATGAAACTATAGTAGATAACTACAGGCCCATTGCACTTATTTCCAACCTAGCAAAAATATTTGAAAAGTGCTTGAAAACTAGGATGATCAACTTTATAAACAAGAATAGAATACTAGACAACTTTCAATACGATTTTAGGGAAGAAAAATCTACAGAAGACGCAATTGGAAGACTAACAAAACACTTCTACAATTCTCTAGATAAAGGAAAACCATCTGTAGCTGTCTTCATTGATTTGGCAAGGGCATTTGACACTCTGAGTCATAACTTATTAATGCAAAAATTATACAGCATGGGCTTTAGACGTCCAACATACAATTTAATACATAGTTATTTAACTTCAAGAACGCAGCAGGTCAAAATCGAAAAACCCTAAGCCATCCAGAAACAGCTGAATTTGGAGTTCCGCAAGGAACAATACTTGGGCCAATTCTATTTATATTGTACCTAAATGACATCAGTGCAGTGCAATGTTGTGGCAGCATCGTGTCCTAGGCAGATGACACAGCAATCTTCTTTGAGAGCAATACTTGGGAGGATCTTAAAATTTTGGTGTGCGAAGATATGTTAAATGTGTTTGACTGGTTCAGGGCAAATATGCTCACAGTGAATGTTGAAAAGACAAAATATGTAGCATTTGGGTGTTACAAAGACAGCTTACCGTCCTATAATGCAATAAAAATACATGAAAAGAACTGTCCAAATAAAAAATCATGTAAGTGTAGTGAAATTAATTCTACAAACTGCCATAAATATCTAGGCCTCTAATATTGATAACCATCTAAGATGAAATCTGCATGTATTAAACACTGAAAAAAATAAGATTTATGACTTTCATCTTTAAAAAATTACATCAAGCGTTAAATATTAAACAATTGCTCGTGGTATACCAATCATTATTTTTATCTATTCTGAGATAAGGAATCATTGGATGGGGTGCAGCTTGTAAATCTATAATCAAACCGATGGAAATAATACACAAAAGAGTGCTAAAAATAATGTTTTCTGCTCACTGTATAGAAAGTGGGCTTTTGCTGCCTAGTTTTAGGAAACAAAACTGTCAATTTCCAACCAGCGGGAGCCAATTTTTATTAACTATTTGCTCCCGCATTTGTGTTTATGGCACCATGGATATCACACCAAAGCTTTAGAATGTTATGCTGATTTGGAAATTAGACAAAATGTCACTACAGAAATCTAGAGTCACTATGATGATTTCCTAAAACAAAATTTTTGAAATTTCACGCAATAGAACATGCGTTCGAAGAAAAAATCATATATATATCACTGAAGCAAAAGTAGATTTCCTCCCTTGTGTGTTTACTGCCCTCCGATAACTCATCGGGCATTAAATTCAGACGCGGGATGAAATGAGTACCTGATATATAAATAGCTATTTAATAAAAATGTTCTTTTTTCTTCTAACTGCCTCTACACAGAAACTGGCATGCTTGATTTGAGGAAAATATTTTTTTCAAAACGGCTGTAGTGCAAATAATAAAAAAGGGCGAAGTGAAGAAAGTTGCACACGCCCAAAACACCAGAGCTAGAAGCAACCTGAATGTTTCAGTTCCAAGACAGAACAAAAGTAAAGGTTAAAGATCGTATATATACATTGGATCCAAATGCTACAATCTTTTACCAAAGAAGATAAGAACGACAATATACCTGAAGCATGTAAAAAAGGAGGTTAATGACTGATTCAAAAAACTTCCAGAAGGGAAATACACAGCCTCACAGACTGATTATGTATTTAATCTCGAGTTATTATTTTTAAATTTTTATTAAACTGTTAATTTCTAAGTATATACTATATAAAACCAAAGAAGACCAGAGAATAACGTTACAACAATAAGAGAAAGAGAAAAGAAACACCGCAACAATTCGAGGAGTGGGAAAGTAGCGTGTTAGCTTTCAGAAAAAGTCAAAAAATACAAAGATCACCGACCAAAAAACAGGGCGAAAACACAAGGGAAAGACCTGAAATACTGCAGCAATCTGAAGTTAAAGCTACAGGAAAAGAAGAAAATATGGAGGCAATACTACAAAAGTTGGACGAGCTAAAAAAAGACCTAAAAGAGGAATTTAATAAAAACCACGCAGATTTGAAAGCCGACATTACAAAAATAAACGAGGAGCTCCAGAAAACAAAAAAGGAATGGGAAAAGAAGGCGGAAGATTGGAAAATGGAAAAAATTGACATGGGAAATAGAATAAAAAAACTGGAAGAACGGTTGGAAAGGCAGGATAGAGAAAAACGAAGAAATAATGTAGTAATAAAAGGAGTAACGATAGAGGAAAACCGGATTGAAAAACAAGTTGAGCAATTACTTAAGGACAAGCTCAATCTAAATACAAAAGTTAAGAAAGGATACAGTGTAAAAACAAAGGAAGATAAGCAAATAACAATCGTAGAGATGAATTCATGGGAACAAAAAAAAGACATTATGAACAGGAAAGGCCTTCTAAAAGACACAAATATCTGGATAGAGAATGACCTAACTTTTGAAGAAAGGAGATCCCAAGCTCAATTACGTAAGATTATGCAAGAAGAAAAGCGGAAAGGAAATAAAGTCAAGATGGGTTATCAAAAAATAATTATAAATGAAGTGAAGTATGACTGGAACCCTAACACACAAAGAATAATGTAATCAAAAAACTAGTAGAAGGGAGGGAAAGATTAACGACGACGAAAAAGGCAAAGATTAAGGCTACCGAGAAAAAGGCTATAAGAGATGACGAGTATAAGCAAATAAAAAACATAAATAAAGGAAGAGATAAGAATTGGAGACAAATGAGTGAATATATAGAAATAGGTACATGGAACGTACAAGGGTTAAACAGGGAAGGGAAATTAAAACAACTTATTACAGAGACAAAAAAATATAAAATAGATTTACTGGCAGTACAAGAGACAAATATAAAAGGTGTAATAGAAACGAAAATTGAAGGCTATTACTGGTTGAATGGAGGTGGTGAAAAGAACAGATTGGGTACAGGTTTTCTAATAAGTGAGAGACTAAAAAGTATAATAACTGACTACAAAATAATAAGTGACAGGATAAGCTATTTAAGAATAAAAGGAAGGTATAGAAAGTTGAGCATAATAAACGTACATGCACCGACAGAAGATACAGAAGATGAGAAAAAATTGCAGTTTTATGAGAAGTTGGAAGAGATAGTGGAGAAATTACCAAAGTTTGATATGTACATTATATTAGGGGATTGGAACGCAAAAATTGGAAAGGAAGACAGATATAGTTCGATCATAGGAAAAGAAAGCCTGCATGAAGAAACAAACGACAATGGACAAAAACTCATCGATTTTGCAGGTAGAAACAAAATGGTGATAAAAAGTACAATGATGAAACATAAAAATATTCATAAAGTGACATGGATAAGCCCGGATAAGAAGACACAAAATCAAATAGACCACGTCGTTATAGAAACAATTCACAGTAAAAATATAAAGAATGTTAGGTCTTACAGAGGTGCAGTGATAGGCTCGGACCATCTCTTAATAAAAGTCAAACTAAAACAAACCGTACCTAAAATTACAAACAATCATAGAAAAAAGAAACAGAGATGGAACATAGACTGCCTAAGAAACGAACAAATACAAAAAGAATATGCTAGAGAAACCAGAGAACTTGTAGAAAAAGAGGGACAGTACAAAAGTGTGGAGGAGGAATGGAACTTCCTCAAAAGAACACTAGAAAAGAGCATACAAAGATTCGAAGAAGAGAAAAAAGAGAAAAAGAAAGACTGGTTTGATGCAGAATGTGAAGAAGCTGTGAAAGAAAGGAGAAAGGCCTGGCAAAGAGTGTTACAAGATCCAACAAATGCATCCCATGAGAATTACAAACAGACCAGAAACAAGGTACAAAGTCTATGCAGGAAAAAGAAAAGAGAAGAAAGGGAAAAGAAAATAGAATCCTTGGAAGAAACATTCAGAAATCAAAATTCCAGAGCCTTTTATAGAAACCTGAAGGAAGAAAGGGGAAGCTGTAGAACACAAACAGTGGGAATGAGGAATGAACAGGGTGAATTATGTATGGATGAAACGATGATATTGGAAATGTGGATAAATCACTACAAGAAATTATTTGTCGACCAGAGTGTACAGCAAAATGAGCAAGATCAAACACAAGAACAAACTACCGCTGAGCCCACATGGAAGGAGTTTACAGAAGTGTTAAAGAATATGAAGAATAACAAAAGCCCGGGTTCAGATAAAATAGCAGTGGAACTGATTAAGCTAGCAGACGAGGAACTAGGGAAAAGACTACATGAAATGATTAAGGAAATATGGAAAAAGAAGAACATGCCGGAAGAATGGTCCACAGCTATAGTATGTCCAATACACAAAAAAGGAAGTAAGCAACAACCAGAGAACTATCGCCCTATTTCATTGCTAAATGTTATGTACAAAATAATGGCATCAATAATAAACAACAGAATCCAAGAAGAGGCTAGAACTAAAATTGGGCAATACCAAGCAGGCTTTAGAAAAGGAAGGTCAGTAATCGATCACATTTTTATACTGAGACAAATCCATGAGAAATGCGAGCGAAAGAATAAACCACTTCATACATTATTTATAGATTTCAAACAAGCTTTCGACAAAATAAAAAGACCCCGGATTTACGAGGCTATGCACGAATTAGGATTTAGTAAAGAGCTAATAGCACTGGTAAGAATGACTTTACAAAATACAAAGTTTAAGATCCGATTTCAAGGATGGGAATCGAGAACAGAGGAAAGCAATTTAGGTTTAAAACAAGGAGACCCTTTATCTACAACGCTGTTCAACATAGTGCTGGAAAACGTGCTTAGGAAAGGAGAGCTAAATACAGAAAAAAATATACTTAAGGACTCAGTACAATGTTTGGCATATGCAGATGATGTAGTGTTATTTGCGAAAACGAAAGAAGAGCTTAAAATGGTGTTCAAAAAGATAGAGCGACAAGCGTTAAAAGTGGGATTGGAGATAAATGAAGAGAAATCAAAGTATATGATTTTAGGGAATAGGAAGCAGGAGGAAACACAAAATCTCACAGTGAGAGCACTAGATACAAACAAGCAGTACATCATATAAATTTACGATTTAAAGGTGGAATAACACCACCTCTTCACCGGACGACCTTATATGAAGGATCTTTTAGTTATAACATTTTCAAAGTCTATAGTTCCATCCCGGATTGCTTCAAAACTGTATCACTAACATCTTTCAAAAATAAATTTCGCCAGGTTTTGCTAAATAGCCAAATAAATTAATTATTTATATTCATATACGATGTAAAGAACTGATATTTCGCTGGAGAGGGGCAATGATGCCTTTATTTAATTTTATTTAATTATTTAATGTTTCATTATTTAATCAGTTATTTATTTTATTTACTTTTTTAAATTTTCTTCTTTTTTTGTTTTGTCTGCGATTTATTTTTATATAATTAGTATTTTGTGTAAGGGCCCAATGGAAGAACAGTAACAACTGATTTGGGTCCTGGGGTTTCCACATCGATTACTATTGCGTTCTTTTAATGATTATATTTTATTTGATGGTATATATTTATTTTCTTTAATAGTATATATTTATTTTCTTTGAAGATGTATATTTATTTTATTTATTTTCTTTGATGATTTTTATTTTCTCTTATACCTGTTTAAATCTTTTCTTTGCACTGTAATTTATCTGTATCTGTGGAAACTAAAAAAAAAAAAAATTATTAAATTATTATTCTGAACATAACAAATCAAGTGGTGTATTTGGGCGCGGAGATTACAAGTGAGGGTAATTACAAAAGTGACATACAGAGAAGAATAACAGCGGGATCGAGATGTGTGGGGGCCTTAAAGAACATACTAAGTGATAAAAACATATCAAGACGTACAAAAGTGCGTATATACAAAACAGTTATAAGACCCATAGTGACCTTCGCGAGTGAAACGTGGGTGTTAACAGAAGAAATTGGGAGCATGTTAGAAATATGGGAGAGGAAGGTACTAAGGACAATGTTTGGGGGTATTAAAGAAAATGAAGAATGGAGAAGAAGAACGAATAAGGAGCTAGCAGACATATACCAGGAGAAGAGTATCAGAACAGTTGTACAGCAAAATAGGTTAAAATGGCTGGGACATGTAACAAGACTAGAAGATGAAGACCTAACGAAGAAAATGTACAGAATGGAGATAAGTGGAAGAAATAGGAGAGGAAGGCCAAGAAAAACGTGGTGGGAGGGCGTAAGAGAGGACCTACAACACCTCGAGCTAACGATGGAATGGGAAGCAATGGCCAAGAACAGAAAGTTATGGAAAAAGAAGATACAAGCCATAGGCCTATAGGCCTGCAGTGCTGATTTATATATATATATATATATATATTTTTCAAAATAGAGAAAAATGTTATTTAAAGAGCTTAAAAGAAAGTGTCAAACATAAAGTCACAGTTACTTGCCCCGAAAACATTTTTTTTTCTGGTTTCTCCTATTTTTTTCTTACCACGCTGTGTATTACCAAATGAAATACTTCAAAGTTAACTTATCAAGGGATACGATAAACGAGTATTGTCAAATCTGAGTTTTCCCTCACTTAGCAACCAGGATATTACGTGATTCGAAATCAGTGCAAACAAATTTCATTTTTGTGTCAAATTTTTAAGTAATTCGTTTCACTCTGACTACGCAGTGTACAGGGATAGCAAGTTGCTTAAAACTGAACACGAAGACGTCAATCATAATAAATCCGCCTTTTGTATTGCAATCGGCTTATTTGTTAATACCTTGTTGAAGTAAACCCTTTTTGTCGCTTCTGCGTCAATTTGAAAAGAGCAGCATACAGCACGGAACAGAGCTAACGAACCAGAAGCGACACTCGGGCAGTTTCGAGAGGCAGATTTTCTTTGCGCCGCCGGCTCGAAAATTTTCACGTCAGCCCCGCCTTCTGGAGAGTATCTTGGAATTTCAATCCGTTTGCTCAAGTATGAATCTTGCGAAATTTTCCATATAAATGCCAAAATACTGATTATAGTAAAGAAAGACGGAAATGTGTACTGTCTACATTACTTTCACCACTCATCTAATGCAAATTGTATTGATGATTTTGACTCGCTGATGATGACAATAAATGATATTTGTGTAACAAATAAGAGAAGCGAAATACTATTGTCTAATGCCATTAGTTCTAATGCCTTAAAGGCATTACAGGTAAATACCGTAGATTATCGAAATAACTTGCTTCCGGTGAATGCATTAAATTATGTCTGTGGATATTTTATCAAGAAATGATTGGAAATTCACACTTGCCAAATATGTGAGGATTTCGCCAAGGAAATATATTCTGCAAGCAGATAATTTCTTTTGCTGCTTTAAAGCATATGCAATTAAACATTATGACATTTTTGGAAATCTAAAAATTCCCAAGAAGAATTTAGAAATTTCATCAATAGTGTAGAGGACAAATTTATGGAGCATATTGACAAATTGATACGAGGTAGTTGTTAAGGACTTTATAAACTTTTGCCGCCTCTCTTACATGCTGAGTTCATGCTGTGCGCAGTGGACTCCCGTGCCGGCATCCGATTCCAAAAACACTTACGTTTCATCTGTCAAAGTGGCAGCATGCAAACCGGTCACGCACTACGAAAACTAATTCTTTGTAAATGTTAAACTGTTAGTGTTAATTTATGGCAATAAATTACTACTTTTGCTTTTCAACGTGTGTATAATTCAGTGAAACCTACAATCCATACAGTCCACAAATTCCAAGGCGAGCTGACAATCAGGAATGTTCCAAATAACGAAAAACTGAGAAGGCTACAAAACATTGGAACTTCGATCCTGATTAGTGCTCAAACAGTAGTAATGTTAGCAAAAATATGTATTCCATTTTGGAGCAACAATTTTTTGAACATACTTTTCAAAGCACATTAGCGTGCAATAAAAATTTTATAGCACTATTGTAATAAAAGTTAACTTTTTGCACTAAAGTAAGTGTAGAAAGTACGCACTCTTTACATGATCGTAGATAAATATATTTTTAATATCAGTTATAATTTGTGTGTTATATTTATTTATATAACTATTTGATTGCAAATCTTGGCTAATTAATTTTAATGTTTTGTGTATTTATATATAGTATATGTATATATTTAATAATAAATTTACTCGAACAGTTTTAATGCAAAATTCTGCTGGAGTTAAGTATAAAATGTAAATGCATATACACCTTATTTTTTTACCTAAATTACAGAAATAATTAATGGATCTTGTTCACTAATCGAAATCCTATTAACAACAAAACAGTCATATCATTTAGATAGGTACATTCGTACATTGGTAAAAGTTAAAATTTTTGGCGTATAAACAAATGGCTATTACCTATTTGTTAAGAATGTGTTCTTGGAAACACCTGATTTTGCCTAAGTTTAAACGTACAATAATAAGAATCAATAAGTGAAATAATATTTCGTAATAAATTGCTAATAGTATATTATATCATGAGGGACTAAAGTGCACCATTTAATCCCGCGAGTGGAGTTTGTTGCCTCGAGGGTGAAGCCCGAGGGTAATAACCACTCAAGGGATTTAGGCACTTTAGTCCCGAGGTATATACGCTATTTTTTGCACTTTTGGGAACATTATCATCAAACATTTCCAAAATTTGGAATCTGTCAATTTGGAAACTGACAATTATAATTTATTACAAACTGAATTGCAACAGGTCCTGGATAGCCTGAATCAGTTGGCAGTACTGAAGTGTATTGTCAGTATATGTCAAATTCGAGATTTGCAGGTTAAGTTTTACGTCACTGTGTGTCAGATGACAAAAAAAACCTAACCTACTAACCTCGTGTGTACATAAATTTACCATAGTTACGGTATCATTTTTACTTTTGTCCCTAGGGATTAAATGAGTTACTTTAGTCCCTAGGGATTAAATGATCTACTTTAGTCCCTGTTTACGGGGACTAAAGTATCAACTTTAGTCCCGGAAGTGCAAAAAGTTTAGTATTGTGTGTGCCAGCAAGTAGTTATGATTTTAAAATTCAAAATAGGCGCCAATCTAACGCCAAAGTAATGGCCGACAGTCACAAAATCGGCAGCCTCGACTTCAAAGGTGCCGCGCCGTTGTGTCGTTTCTGGTTCGTTAGCTATATTCCGTGCATACAGTATACCTGAGTGCGGTCTACAAGCAGCAACGCAGCAAGCGAAGTTTGCCTTTAAATAACATTGTCGTATGTTCTCTGTACTGCATAGTCAGAGTGAAACGAGCTATAGAGAATCGTATATTAATGACCCTTATTAATGAATGATTTTTTATTAATAAACGATTTTAAAAATTTGTTTATGTTGGTGGAACTGTAAGTGTATGTCAAATTCGAGGTTAACAGGTTAGGTTTTGCGTCAGTTTTGACACAAACTGACTCAAAACCTAACCTGCTAACCTCATATTTGACATACTTACAATGTCACCAACATAAACAGTGCCAACCTAAGAAAAAAATCACAATCATTTATGGTCACCCGGTACCATTAATGTCAAAACTTTAAGTGTCAAATTCTTTTCATGGAATAAAATTAGATTTTCTTCAAATTAATAATGTACGATCAACAGAAAAATATTGTAACTAACTCGTATGTTAATCGGCGATTAATAATATCTACAATTAACTCGCTCGCTGGCGCTCGCGCATTAAAATGTCTCGATTATTAATCGTTCTCATGAACATACTTGTTTGTTAAATAACTATTAATAGATATGTTATAACAAATACTTCCAATTAACATTTTTGTGTATTTTGAAAAATAAGAGTACTTTTTTCTTCAATCATTTTCATATTTTCGAACCTCCTTCTTATAGAAGTAGAATATTTACATTTTTGCAAATGCATTTTTAATTTGAGAAACTGCAGAGGTTTTAATGGACAATAAAATGTTCTGATAAAATGGATATATGAAGGACACTATAATATTATAAGCAACAATCAAACGTGATTAATTCTGTCAATCAAACGGTGGTATTGTAACAACGCAAAAACTTTGTTTAATCACGTATATTCTAAATGGCACAAGTTTTCAACTAGAAAACGACGAAATATTAAAAATTGTGAATTGTTGCTATAAAGTAGTGAAAATTAATAAATCGATCCCATACGACATATGTCTCATAATGCCACAGCTAACTATGAGTTCCATATAAAAAATACAACTTTAGGGGCCGGTTGCAGAAAGCAATGTTAAGGGCCAGTTGCAGAAAGCAATGTTAAGTCTGGTGTTAGCTAACATCGCGTCAAAGTGAACAAAATCGCATCAAATTTTGTTTACTAATGTATTAGTTACCATAAAGATTTGAGATTTGATTCGTTTTTGTTCACTTTGACGTCGCGTTAGCTAACACCAGACTTAACATTGCTTTCTGCAACCGGCCCTAAGTCTGGTGTTAGCTAACATCGCGTTAAAGTGAACAAAATTGCATCAAATTTTGTTTACTAATGTATTAGTTACCATAAACATTTCAGATTTGATTCGTTTTTGTTCACTTTGACGTCGTGTTAGCTAACACCAGATTTAACGTTGCTTTCTGCAACCGGCCATATATGTTATAATCCGAATTTAGAAACTTTTTGGACAACGCATTACGCCACTCAATTATTATGAAAAATAAATAATATTAATACTACCTATTACCTCACCTTAAAAGTTTAATTTATTATTATTTATTTTACTTTCTGTGCCGCCTGGGCGATATGTCCAAAATCAAAGTTGGGCGTTGTGACCAAAATCAAACTTGGGCGTTATGACCAAGTTGGGCGTTGTGACCAGAATCAAAAGTGGGCGTTGTGACCAGAATCCAAAGTGGGCGTTGTGACCAGAATCAAAGTTGGGCGTTGTGACCAAGTTGGGCGTTGTAACCAAAATCGAAATTGGGCGTTGTGACCAAGTTGGGCGTTGTGACCAAAATCGAAATTGGGCGTTGTGACCACGTTGGGCGTTATGACCAAAATCGAAATTGGGCGTTGTGACCAAGTCGATAGTCGATAGCTCTCTCTTATAACAGGCGTCGGTGGGCGTTGTGACCAAGTTGGGCGTTGTGACCAATATCGATTTTGGGCGTTATGACCAAGTTGGGCGTTGTGACCAAAATCAAAATTGGGCGTTGTGACCAAGTTGGGCGTTGTGACCAGAATTGAAGTTGGGCGTTATGACCAAATTCTGAGTTGGGGTTTGTGACCAGCGGGCGTTGTGTCCAGGCCCCCTGGTACAAACACGTATAATTTATTGGCGAAAATTTGTGATAGCAGCATGGCTAATAAAATCGTACTTGTCTGTACCAGTATGGCTAGCCACATAACCATCCAAGCGGTATGGCAATTATATTTTTGGATAATTGGTGTTTAAATGAAGTAAAGTACGTTTTTTTTCTATATTAACTGTCAAAGTGGTACAATGTTGGTAGACATGTGATTAAAACGCTAGGAAATTTTTATACCTTGTGTTGGTAGAACTTTTTCAAAATTATGGTTATGTGTCAATTTTGAATGTCAAAGTTTCTTAATTTGAACTCTTGACAAATTTCTTTTTTTAACATGGAATCATCATCATCATCAATAAAATCGGACAAAAAAAGAAAACCAAGAAATATTTTAAATGCAAAAATGAAGCAAGCGATATTAAATTATGACATATCTGTCAAAATGACAATAATTTTTTTTAGTGGTAGAAACGAACTAAAAATCTCTGTACCAACATTATTAAAACTAGGGACCCTGCAGGAATGCAACTTATCCCCTAGAAAGCTGACCTTGAAAATTATTATAGAAAAAAAAATGTACTATAGTAAACAAAAATTGAACCTTGCCGCTATTATTTTTTTTACAATAAAAAAACTACCACTTTGACCTAGTATGGCGGCCCTTTATACCCTTCCTTTCAGTATGGCACAAAATTTTCGTCTGGGTTTAGGGACCTTGTCTATCGATTAAAACTAAAATTAGCCTTGCCGCTTTAAAAATAATATATTTAATTTTATTAACAACTTTCCAAAGCCGCCGTTAATATTTGTAACCGCAGTTCGGCTGCCATACTTGCGTTTTTGACACCTACTTGGGCAATATAAAAAGGTTTACTACCTACGAAGCTTGCCGCTATGACTAGTAATTCGGGTGTTATGGGCTCTTGGTCTAATAGGTT